>PVJI01011235.1:0-47403 GCA_004026765.1 Micronycteris hirsuta
GAGAGTGGAGCAGGCGCCATTGTGCTCTTAGGTCCTGCCCCCACAGGCTACGTCACAACACAGTGACCGTGAGTTTCCCTGCCCAGGTGAACCCCAAGGCCGCCCTCCTTACAGTAACAGGCTCACTGAGGGGAAAAAATGGCCCAAAGAAAGGAACAGATCAAAGCTCCAGAACTAACCAACCAAGAGATAGCCAACCTATCAGATGCACAGTTTAAAACCCTAGTAATCAGGATGCTCACAGAATTCGACGAAAAATTATCGAAATTGCTTGAACAAATGAGAGATCTGCAGGGAACCAATAGGGATAAGAAGGAAACTGGGACTCAAATCAACAGAGTGGACCAGCAGAAAGAAAAAAACACCCAACCAGAAAAGAATGAAGAAACAAGAATTCAAAAAATGGAGGAGGGGCTCAGAAACCTCCAGGACATCTGTAAACATCCCAACATACGGATCATAGGGCTGCCAGAAGGAGAAGAAGAAATCCAAGGAATTGAAAACTTATTTGAACACATAATGATGGAGAATTTCCCGAAACTGATGAAGGAAATAGACTTTCGGGAAGTCCAGGAAGCTCAGAGAGTCCCCAAGAGGTTGGACCCAAGGAGGAACACACCAAGACACATCATAATGACATTACCCAAGATCAAAAATAAGGAAAGGATCCTAAAAGCAGCAAGAGAAAAGGAGACAGTTACCTACAAAGGAATCCCCATAAGACTGTCAGCTGATTTCTCAAAAGAGACCTTACAGGCAAGAAGAGGCTGGAGAGAAGTATTCCAAGTCATGAAAGGCAAGGACCTACATCCAAGAATACTCTATCCAGCAAAGTTTTCATTTAGAATGGAAGGGCAGATACAGTGCTTCTCAGATAAGGTCAAGTTCAAGAAGTTCATCACCACCCAGCCTTTATTGTATGAAATGTTAAAGGGAGTTATGTGAGGTATGGAGGAACATCAACAGGGGAGGGGTAGGGGGAGAGGGTGGGAGTGGGGCACAGAACAAGTAGCATAAATGGGAGGTAGACAACAGACAGGGGGAGGGTAAGAATAGTATAGGAAGTGCAGGAGCAGAAGGACTTATGTGTATGACCTATGGACAAAACTAAAGGGTGGGGAAAGGGTGGATAAAGGGATGGGGGGCAAGAAGGGGGGGAAAGTGGGACAACTGTAACAGCATAATCAATAAAATATAGGTAAAAAATAAGTAAAAAAAAAGAATAAAAAAAAAAGAAAAGCGAGTCGGGGGAATGTTGCAGACTGGTCCCTGGCAGCACCCCCCGCCCTCCCCCCACCCTAATGCCTAGTGAGTGGATGGTCCACACACCGGTCCCAGGGACTTAGTGTCCAGGAGTTTGAGCTGGACCTAGGACGGCCAGGGTGAAAGGCTTGTGAGCTCGGTGCATTCCATGCATCAGACCTACGGAAGCTGCCTGGGTTTTGCAATGAGGAAAGCCAGAGGGTCTGGAAGTGATTTTGAATGTCTATTTAGTAGGTGAAGTAAGTCATGACTCAGGCAGGCTAATCTTCCCAGCGTCACCCAGGTAGTAAATGTGAATATTTATCTTCCAAGAGTGCTGTTGCGAGAAAAAAAATATGTGTATAACACCCAGCAGGGTGCTGGCACCTAGGAGCACCTACTGCCATTTGCATGCCTGGTCCCTGGAAAAACTGGTCCTAAGATGTCCTGAACAGTCCCCTTTTCGGATTTCATAGGTCTCCCCTGTGACAGATGTCTTATCACTGCTGCCCCACTCCTCCCGTTTTCACTGGTGGAAGGATTTTCCGCTCCCTTCCCCAGCCGCGTATGAGGAGACTTCCAGCCCTCTTCCCCATGACCTTCCCAGTAGACAGTGGAGGACGAGGGCAGCCCTGCGTGTTCAGGTTAGTGACCTGAGCACCTCGGGGGCCACCTTGCTGCTCATCCTCTTCTGCATTCACCTGGCTCCCAGGATGCACTGTGCTGTCTCCTCGTTCCTCTTTGGGGGCACTTACAGGGACAGTCGTCCCATCCAATCCATGGCTGGGCGTCAAGTCTCAATGGTCGCAAACCATCAGGAGGCCCATTGTGACCACACATATGACCCAGGCTCTCCAGTCCAGTTGTGTCTGCAACCACGTAGACACGTTTCACGGTCCGCTGACTTCTGCGTTATGTCTCGGCTGATTCCGAATTTGGGAGTGGGGAAAAAAGGGTTTTAGGAAGGCCAATAGATAACACTAATCTCAACTGGACAGGGACTTTGAGACAATTTCCGGTGGCTGGGAATGAAATGAATAAGGTGCAAGATCAAGGCTTTGGGCTTAGTTGGGGAAGGGGGCAGATGTCGGATTTGACTACAAGAGCAGCGGGTGGACAGAAGAGCTTATTTCTTCATGGCTCACCAGTGAGCAGCTGTCTGTACTCGATCGGGCAGATGAGGACTTGGAAGCAGGAGCTCGGTGATGCTCTGTGGCCGACCTTCCCGCGGCCGGGCCGGAGTGGCCGTCCCTCTGCAAAGTGTGGCCGATGCAAAGATTATGCGAAGAGTGTCTCTGAGCTTTGGTGAAGGCTCCTTCCCAAAAAGGCAACTCTTTCCTGTGTAACGGACCGGATGTTGATGGATGTCCCTGTTGCTACTGTTTCTTAGCCCAATCTGCAGGCCAGAATTTTAGGCTGAGAAGACGGCTATAGTTCACGTGGGGCCGAGAGCGTCCTGTAGGCGTTCTGTGAGTCCCGGGGACGTTAGCCCTACAGCCGCTGCAAATGCAGCTCCCCTCCAGCTGCGCGGCTGCCTGGGTTTCCTGGCTCCGGGTGCCTTTCTCTCCTCTGGAAGGTAGGCAGCACATCTGAGAAGCTGGCTTAGTCGTGCAAAGCAAGGTCCCTCCCGCGCTGCCTGATGGCAATAACAACAAACAGCGCTGTGGTGATCTAGTCCAACCCCCCCATTTTACAGCTTAAGTATGTATTTTGCTCTTAAAACAAATGTCCCCTTAAACTCTTTATCATGGTTGAGCTTTATAATTTTAGCTCTTTTACACATTTCAACTCTAACTGTATTTTATCGCTCAGGTAACTTCCAGTTCTAGAGAACTTTTGTGTGAGTCCCTAGCAGATGTGACTACCAACAGTGATCCTCTTTTATCGGGGAAACCTCCGAGTTCTAAATGGTAATGTCCCCTTATGGATTTCTTAAGGAAATTTCCACCAAAATGAATAAAAACAAGAAAACCCCTTTCCCCCTGCACACTGTGCACAGCCTCTGAAAGACAGGTCTGTATGCACAATATTGAGGCTGGACGCCATGACCGACGGGGCAGACCTGATTTCCAAAACGAAGGAGAAAGGCCAGACTAGGAGTTTCCCAAAGGCTCCTGTTTCTTCTGGTCCTCAAAAAGGTTTCAAGAGGAGCTAAGAACAACAAACAATAGCAACAAGCAGGTTGTGGCGGGAGTGTAGGGTGGGGGCCCAGGGACTTCAGGGCCACCTGCTGGCCCCAGACGCACCTGCCGGGTTCCCTAGTGATTGCTGAAGCCAGGAGACAGTGCAGGCTCCCCAGGGGCTGCCCACACAATGGCCCGTTCCAGATGTTCATTATGAATTATTACTCTAGACGCCTTTGTGATATTTATTCCCATGCTTCAAATGACTTATTAGGGCCTCAAGGACCCACATCCTCAGGGATGACGGGGGGGGGGGGGTGGTTCTGAGGAGCGGGGTGCCGCTGTTAGCATCAACCGTGTCTGGGATGCAGAGGGACCAGAGAGCTGGCTGCTCCTCTGTGTGGTTCGCTCTTTGCCCTTTAGCTTTTGAGGCCAGACCGAGGAGCGTACGGCTGGACGTTCTGTGCTCAAAGGGTAAATCGCAAAACACGATGACTGCTCTCCATGGCAGTTCACGGAAGTAACTAGAAGTTTGAATAGAAGGCTCTAGGTGACTCGACCCGAGAGCTGTTGCTTGATTCATTTTTAGAAAAGGGAACATTATGACTGCAAAGGGTGGTCCCTGGACCCTCGCTGGCGGCATCTTCCGACGTCCTGAATCCGAAGCTGTTTCAGGGAGACCCTCGGTGATTTGTGTGCCCAGGAAACCAGTGCTTCTCAAGCTTTCGGGTTCAAGTCACAGGTGTCCTGTGCACCAGGCCCTGGGACGCCTGGTCTCATGCCAGCTACCTGGAAACGGCCGTGAATGAAGCGGGCGCCCGGCTTTCCAGAGGTGCGATCGGAGCGAGGTCCTCACCCACGGCACGGCAAGGGCATGCTGGGCCTGTCTTTTCCAGCTGGGTTTCTCTCTTTGACTGAGGCCAGCTTGTCCAGCCGGAGGACGCTCCTTCGGTTCCTCGCTCTCTCCCTTCCTGCCTGCCCCTCCCCCACCCCCACTTCACCCTGCTCATGTTGCCGGTAATTATAGCCCCTGGCCCCGCGTCTGCTGCTTTCCCTGGTAACAGAGTGCTGCTTCCCCCGGACCCTGAGTGTGCTTTCATCCCTTTCACTTGCTAAGTGTAAGAGCAACGCCATGGCAACGTCTAATCCCTCACCTCGGGGTGGGGGTGGGGGAGATCAGAGCAGGTGTTCTGAGAAAGGAAACAATTAGGCAGAGGAAGGGACTGACGAAGCAGCGTTTTAGCCAGTCTTCTCAAGCTGTCGTGTGCACAGAAGCCACCCAGAGGCGAGCAATCAGACCAGAGGTCCTGTAGTTCTACAAAATACCCGGTGGTGCTGATGCTGTAAAATTGAGGCTCATCCTCCGAGCACCAGGGCCACAGGGAGGGTGAGATTCTTGCTCAAAGTCATACAGTTATTTTGGCAAACTGTTGGTTCCTAAATATTCCACGTGCTTCCCCTCCATTTCCTAACTCGACAGCTGCATAATTCCAGCCAAAGGGCCGCTGGGGACATGGCACGTATCACCGCCTAGCTGAGGCCATTTAAGAGCCAGCACGCCCTTCTCCAGGCTTCTCTTTTCTGTTACGTACTCTGCCACCGGAAACGTGGCCCCCAAAGCAAGGTTAGCAGGAGCGCCGCCCAACCTGCAGTGCCCGGCACACGAGGGTACAGAATCGTCACCGAGCTTGGACCGCGGCAGGTCTGAGTTCTGTTAGCAGACTATCCTGATTAGTACGTGCTCGCGTGGCTATGGGACAGCTCTTTGTACAACAGGCTCTTTATCTGCGCCCCGGGCTCCCTGAAGGGGAGCACACCCCCTGTGCAGTCCAGATCAGGCACGCCACAGTCTGCCCCTGGGCCGAGTCCCAGTGATATCCAGCACTGGGGCGGTGAAAAATGAATGACTGGTGTCCTGAGACACACCTGGGGGCCTGGCATGGAACCAGCTGCTGGGACAGCCCAGGTTCATCTCTGACAGGCACCACCTGCTTTCTAGGTCTGTCCCTGACGCACGTAGAGGCGTGTCTTCCAGCGTGGCTGAGATGAAGAGTGCTGTGCTTTTGGAGGTTTTCTGGGCTCTATTCGTGAACTGAGCGAAATCTTATGTTTTGAACCTTATTGGTCACCCCCACTCAAGTGACTACTCTGCCACCTCTGTCGATTGACGCATTCAAGGGACGCGGCTGTTGCCCACGCACACAGTGGCGTGTGGATCTGTGTGTCCCATGAGGGAATCTCTGCATTGTCCTACTTGCATATAAACATCAAAAGGACGGGACTACATTTTTCTAGGGCGGTGGAGCTGAACAGAATAGAGGATGTAGCACAACTGACATAGATTCGTAAAAACCTGAAAAAATATAATCATAGAGATCAAATTGGTATTTGAGACTTTCCAGCTTCCTCCTCCCCAACCCGTGTTTCTCCTTTTCTGCTAAAGGTGCAAGTCCCACATCACTTTACCGGTGTGATGGCTGAACACGCCACAGACCAGTGAGCTGTTTTCTGAGACAGCCTGCATCAAATGAAGACAATCCGCATCAGACTGACCCAATCCATTCTGCAGGAGGAGTAAACCTGATAATGAAACAGTATCAGGACTAAAAAGAGAAAATTACACAGCACTGTCACTTCCAGAGACAGTCTAATATTAGGCCTGCAAACTCCCTCGTATATACATATAAACAGATCGTGGCAAAGTAAGGTTTACCCTAGCATATGAGATTTAACATGGGAAATCTATTCGAGTAATATGCTACATTAGTTTTTAAAAAGTATCTGTTATATAAATTTAATGTGGTTATGAAAAAAATCTAAGCAGTATGGATGCAAAGGAATTGCCTTAAGGTGATAAAATCTACCTTCACAAAATCGATGGCAGAAATGATGCTTAAACTGGCGAAACTCTGAGAAAACTTTTGTCTCTTCCAATACTGATTTCTTGTAAACGCTAATCTTTTCTTATATAGAAAATACAAGAATGCCCATTTTTTATTTATTTCATATTTCCTCGGTTAGGAATTTTACTGAACAGTTAAAAGAGGTGATAGGAGCATTCTTCTTAGAGCTATTTCCATTGCCAATGTTTAGGAATTCAATTGATTTTTTTTTTAAAGATTTTATTTATTTATTTTTAGAGAGAAGAAGGGAGGGAGACAGAGAGGGAGAGAAACAGCAATGTATGGTTGCCTCTCACATGGCCCTCACAGGGGACCTGGCCTGAAACCCAGGCATGTGCCCTGACCGGGAATCGAACTGGGACCGTCTGGTTCCCAGCCCGAGCTCAGTCCACTGAGCTACACCAGCCAGGCCCAATTGATTCTTAAAATATTGAATTTGCACTTGGCAATCTGCTGAACTGTCCTATTTGCAAATGATGTGGTCTGGAGTTTTTTCTTCCTTTTTCATGGTGTTGATTATGCAACCTATAGTTTTTATTGTTACTATGAATGAGATCTTTTGCCCCCCAAAAGGGGATAAACTATAAAACGTGGTTGGTCTAACAACTTTATTTCTGTTCTATTTCCAAACCAATTAATTACTGGCCTAAATGGTACTAACATGTTCCCCTTGATGCCAGTGTTCTTCAAATGCATCTGTAAGTCAAATGCTCTTGCAATCAAAATCTCGATAGGGATTGACGGGCTGGTTTGAAAATGCATCTGGAAGAGCAAAGAGCCAAGAAGATCCAAGAGCATTACTGTAGCTTTAAAATACCTGCCAGGGAAAGTCTCCCTGCTTTGTAGACACTGTCAATGGCAAACTGCCTCTTAGAATCCACTTTGAAGGAGGATCCCAATAAACAGCGCAATGCAGCAACACCGAGGCTCAGCCATAAATCCACATAAACCTGCAACCTGGAACCAGGGAGCAAAGCATGGGACTCTCCAAAATGGGCGTTAGGACAGCTGAGCAGCTAATCCACCTGGGACTGACTTTCGTGAGGGTATGAACCTCATCTGCCTTAGGCATTTTTCATATTAAAAAATTTGGTCTCATCCTTTTGAGATAGATTCTGACAAAGCCTATAAGTTGTCCACTTGTCTATGGAAGTTCATTTTTAATAAAGACTATCTCTGTGACCCAAAGGTAGGAAAGGAGTTCTAAAATAAAGCACAATGGCCCTGGCTGGTGTAGCTCAGTGGATTGAGTGCTGGCCTGTGAACCACAGGGTCGCTGGTTTGATTCCCAGTCAGGGCACATGCCTGGGTTGTGGGCCAGGTCCCTGGTGGGGGCCATTGAGAGGCAACCACACATTGATGTTTCTCTCCTTCTTTCTCCCTCCCTTCCCCTCTCTCTAAAAATAAATAAATAAAAAATAAAGCATAAGCCCCAAACCTAAAACTTTTTTCCTTATGGATTTTTAAAAATGACTGTATTTTCTTTTTAAAGTTTAAAGTAAATACTTCAATAGTAAAATGGACAAAATACCGGCAGGCCATACACAGAAGAGGAAAACATCCACTCAACACTTGCACATGGCCTTGCGGGGGGCCAGGGAAACTGCAGACGCTACCCCGCTGCGCCCAGTTTCAACGTGTTGAAGCCACAGTGCGCTCGAGTTCCTGCTTCTCCATGTTGTCACCAGCTCTCGGCCGACTGTCAGTTCCCAACAAGCAGGTTGGCCAGCTGCTCTCCACATGGTCACTGCCACTTACAGCCCTCGGGCACCTCGTCAGGTGCAGTGGGTCCGAGGTCACTGGTGGCCGATTCGCTGCCCTTTTCCCCTGCACACACGGGCGGCGCTGCAGAGCCCCTTGGGGAGTCTGTGGCCTCTTCTGAGGGGTGGCTGTCCAAGGTAGCCGCTGGACTCTTGAAAGGAGGCGAGGGTTACTGAAAAACTGAATTTTTTGAACTTAATCTTTATTGTACTTTCTTCTATTACCACCTAGTCCCCTTACACCCTCCTCCCCCCAGTCATCACACTGTCGTCCATGAATCCTTTTTCCTTTTTGCTCAGTCCCTCCACTCTCCTCTCCCGTCCCTGCTGTTATCTTGCTGGTTTCTGAAGACTTAGAAAAAATTTATAGAGTATTTTTAATAAAAATACAGCCACTGTATTGATTTGTGTACACATAAAATATTTTAATAACTGTTGTTGATTGAAAATGCTTAACACTTTAGATGAATAGGGTCACGTACGTTTAATTTTAGCTGCTTGCTTCACTCTTTCAAATGTGGCTGCTCAAAAGCCAAGGTCACACACGTGGCCCACACACACTGCATTTCGACTGAACAGCTCTGCCCCAGTCTCCGTACACACCCTGGCCCAGCTCACACAAGCTGGTACCTTAGGGCAGTCCCTGCTGAGTGCGGCTGTGGCCGCAGAAGGCTCTGCGTGTTGCAAAACGACGAGCGCTACAGGTGTGAGGGGGCACCACGGCGCTTCTGCACGCACCAGCACGCCCACATGGTGAACCGGGGGCCACTGATCTGTTTTCTTAGTGATGAAAGGTGGATCAGTGGCTGCCCCTTCCTGCCTTTATGGCCTTGTAGTTAGTTTCTGCCTAGTCCTCTCTCCTAGTCCCGTTGTAGCCACCTCGGTGGTCCGTGCCTGACACAAACCCCCTTCAGGCTTTTTCTGCCGTATTTGGCCTCTACTCCTCCTTAAGTAACCAGAGGTGACACCTTTTTAGACTCCATCTGTAGGATTGGAGGATGATGACTCATTTCGGCTCAGATGACAGTCAGCCAAACTGCTGCATGCAAACTACTCCCATCTCTTGTTCTCCTCAGGGGTCTGCCAATGGTCCCCTCAAGTCCAAGTCTTTTTTCCTTTTGACTCCTTGGATGCTGGGAAAGAGAGGGAATTAAGCCCTCTGCAAACATCCTCATACCCGTCTTCCCACGCAGGTGTGGGATTGGTTTGCGTTTGGACATGTGACATCCACAGTGCAGCTACTCTCGTGGCCCAGCAGGCTCCTCCGTGGCCTGGGCACTGCCACCCAGGCCCTTCCTGGTGGAGAGCTACACAAGTTAAGTGCCCTAGACTTGTCTGATGAGGCCACGGACCGTGGCGGGCAAACTGCCATTGCTGCCCAAACCAGCCCCTCGTGGGGTTCAGCTGGAGCAAACTGACCGTGGAACCTGGCTTTGTCTCAGGGGTACCCGGCAGGGCATCGCACTCGCAAAAGACCCTGGGGGAAGGCGAGGCCCCACGTCCAGTGATGCTGGCTGGACTCTGCGTGGTTCTGAGATGCACCACACAAGGCAGGCTGTGCCACGAACAGCCACACGGCTTGACATCAGAAACGAAAAGGCAGAGGCCATTTTACAGTCACTTTATTTAACAAAATTTACTCCAACTTCTCTATATAAATGTGTTTCAAAAACAGAGCAGCAGGCACACGAACTGTTAACACAGGACCTCTAACAACGCTTAGAACAGTTTATGAAATGTTTTATTTTTTGCTCACGTTGACACGGACAGATTCAAACATCGTCTGAAAGGCTGAGCAGCATTACTCGCTCATTCTCGGGACGGCTCCCAGGGCAGGTCCTGGGGTGTCTGGGGCCTGCACTGCACTCCCTTCCACAGCGCTCGGCTCAGCGGAGGGCTTCAGAACACTGTTCGGGGCTGGGGATCAAACGTGAGTGAAGCGTGACCTACCAGTTAGTTTTTAAACACGTTCGCTCTTTGCCATATCATAAATATAACAAGAGCATCTCACTTCGGCTCCCCCAAAGAAAATCTACTTTAAAAAATAAGCGTAAAATGTTTTCATTAGTAAGTGCAATTAATACAATTGAATGAACACAGGTCCTTCAAAATCGCTGCGACGAGGCGCACACAAATACTCAACGCAGTTCCGCGACCTTCCTTCTCCAGCGGTCGGACGGCACCGCGGCTCACTTCGGGACACCTGCCTGCGCGTCGCCAGGCCGCTTCCTGCCGTCCATCCATCACCCGGGGGGACGGCCACCGTCTGCGCTCTCGCTGTCTACGCCCCCCAGGAGCCCTCTGAATTCCTTCACAAGTACTGTAGTTGGGAACATCCCCCAAAGCTGAGCTACACATCCTGCCCACGAAAGTCAGCTCTGTACAAGCACACTGACTGTTTTAGGTAATACTTGAAAACGAGTTGATGCTGCGAAGCGCGAGTATTTCATGTTGACACGGAACACTCGGACCTGTCGCGGTCCTCCCTCCTGACGGCCGTGGTGGAAGCGTTCAGGAGAGATGCTACTGAGTAGTGAGGTATAGGAGGGAAAAATAAAAGTCACAGCCTTCTCTCCTCCGTGTACTACCTCTGGAGGCGCCCCTCGTGTCGGAGGGGCACGGAACGGCCTCCTTTCTGTAGTGGAGTCGCCCACGTCCTGGAGAGCACCAACGGGAAATGCCGGGGACCGAATACCGCCAGGACTGGGGCGGGGCGTCTGCTCCCGTTTGTTCCTACGGTTCCGACCCACACTCACTGTGCTTTCATTTTCTAAAAGTGAGACCAGACTATTATAAAAAGGTACTTCCAAAATAAATTATTTCTAGAATACAAAACGTTTTATATTTTCTAACCCATCTAATTTCATTATAAAATAGGAAATCAGAAAATTAGCTACTACAGTTTTCATATGGTAAAAAATATTGATATGTGTACATACACATATATACACATACAAAAATCCAAAATTTCAATTTCAACAAAAATCAACCAGTCAACTCAATGATTATGTCCTGAATCACACGAGACACACTAACTGCCTGTGACGAGAAACACCCCCCCGAGAACAACTGCAATCCCACCTAGGCGAGGGTAATCGAAGACTTTCCCATGCGGGGAAAGACACAGCGAGACTCGACTCCCCAACGCGACAGAAGGGTCACTCAGACGTAGAAGTCCCAGCTGCACTCACCACGGCAGCATGGCCCTGGAGGTGCCCACACGAGAACTCAGGCATCGCACTCAGCAGGGGGGGTCGGAGCCCAGCCAAGTGGGCAGGGGAGGGCCGAACTGCAGTCCAAGCCCCGCCTGCCAACCGCTTGCCCGCCCCAGGCCCCCCCCCCCCAAAGGGCTGTGCCTGCCACTCAGCGCGGGTCCCAAGGGGAGAGGGAAGCAGGAATGTTCTTGGAGTTGCTTCCTAGGAGAGCGAGCATCAGGGACGGCGTGACCGCGGCCAAGGTCAATTAGAAAGGGATTGTCATTATCAACGGAAACCCAGGACACTGTTCCGATAATCTTAGCAGAGGTGGCGGCACATTTCCATTTAGTGGGTTCCGGCCAGTTTCTCATATTTTCAGGAGGGAACACTTTATGGGCCTCAAAGGCACAAAGGAAAGGGACGGGAGGTGAGAGGGGAGTGATTTTATCCCACAGGTGGCCAGTTCAGAAGGTGGCGCAGCCTGGGGGGCAGCGTCCGTGAGCCCACAGCTACGGGGGCACCCCTGGTCTTCTTACACCTGTCTGTGGACGGGTTTCCGAAGGAGGACTCCGCCGCACCGAAGTCACAGCGGTTTCTGCACGCCGAGCTGGCGTTACCTTTCCAGGTTTACTCTGTGTTGTAAGAAGCCTGTTCATTCACATTTCTAATTGGCTACTTTGTGAGAGGACCAGGGCAAACAGCAGGCTTAACTTCAGATGTTTTCCCTCTGTGACCCTTTCTTTTCTATTTTGCAAAAAGGCACATTCCCTCCCTAATCATCACAAATTGAAAAATTGTACTTGAAAAGAACACAAAAGCTTGAAAATGTTTTCTTTCTCCCCTAACACCTGCTGTTGAAGTAGCTAATTCAGGCAAACCCTTACAGTCACTCTCAAACATTTTTTGAAAATGCACAGTTCTCTGTGCTACAAAGAACACTTATAAGGGTCCTAGAAGGGGTGAGGGATGTAAAAAAAAAATGGCCACTTTTCTGTCACCAAATTTAGAACAACTGCAAAAAAATATAATTTCTATTAGGTACCAAATATTCAGGAGACAAGTTATGGCAAAAAAAAAGGGGGGGGTGGCGGGGATGTGTGTGTGTGTGCGCGCACACCAGACATAGGTTTAATTCATCAGTAGCATTTCATTATGTGGGCATGTGGAAAACACACTCAGCTCAGCCCTGAATGGATTACAAGAGCTTTGCATCTGCTTGGGAAAAGAGGTGTTAAACAAAGAAAGCCCAGATCCCATGGAATTCTGCTGAAAGTTTCCCTTCTCTCCAGAAAAAAAGGATGTCCATGAATTTGTGCATAAGCTCGCAGAGGCTTCAAATACCTTCCAAGGTCTGGTCACATACCCGGTTAAGCCCGACTCCTGGCTCTCAACACCCCTACGAGGGGTCAGCAGAACTAATGATGCTCGCATTCCCACAACCTCTATTTCTCCTACTGAGTCAAGCACAGGAGAAAAAAACAGAACAAAACAAAACACCCCCCAACCGTAACCAGAATAAACTAAGAGAAAAACAGTTTGCTTCAAACACCAACTTTTCCCTCATTTGCCCTTGGAATAAAGAACATCCCAATCTCTAGTCGCTTCTATCAGGTGCCGCTGGCCATGACTCATCCACTCCTCCTGGTCCTCGTACAGCCGCCCGCAAAACCAGCACTTGAACGTGCACTGCGAGTCATCGGGCGAGGAGTCCACCACCTGGTAGTTGTTCTTATGCACCTTTTTCAGCTTCATTTTCAACATCATTTGCCTTTTTATCTGGTTGGCTTCCTCCATGTTCTGGTAAGTCAGCCGAACATGATGCCGTCTGATGCCTAACTGACACCTGGTCCTCTCTGACAGGACAACTTTGAGGACGTTGCCTTTGTACTTGTTTATTACCTTCATCACATTGGTCACTTCCGGTGAGTCGACATCAGGATGGTTTAACACGATGACAGGCTGGTTGCGACGGGGGCATTTAATCAACTGGTCCGGCTTAGCTGCTATCAGTCGCAGCTGCCTTGCAACCTGAAAAATCGAAGGCTCCTTGAGACAGTGGCTGGGATCAGCCTGAATTTTGCTTCTCTTCTTGGATGAATTGACATGCTTGGCTTTATTTTTATTTACAGGAAGACGTCTGGAAAGCATTTTCCCTTGCTTACTCAATTCACTGCTTCCTTGCTGACTGTGCAGGGAGCCAGTTTTCTTCAGAGTGCTGCTATAAACAGCACTCTCTTTTCTTGGTTTAGGCCGAAGAGATGTGTCAAGGTTATGGGACATGTCTATTGGCCCACTCTCACTTGTCGAAGCCTTTAAGTCTGAGTCCGTCGGTTTCACTGGGCAGAGCGGGATGGGTTTTATTAACTGGGTCTCACTGCAGGGGATACTGACAGGTGCCTCACACGTAGCCTCTATAATGTGGGCATCCTTGGAGGAATTAAGAACCCTCAACACTGCCCCTTTGGGGATCAACACTGGGGTAGCAACAGGAGCCTTCCTGGTTACTCGGCTTTCAGTTTTCCCATTGCTGCCTTCTACAAATGGGGGATATATTTGCCGCCCACTAATACCATCATCCTGAGGTTTTGAAAGAGTACCTGTGGAATAGCCACTGGCAGCAAATGGCACACTAATTTCTCCAGGAGTAGCTTTCGAAGTTCCCTTCGATGCCTGCCCTACAGAACGACGCTGTGCATTACTTGCAGCCAGAGATGAAGGCTTGCCACAGGATTCAATTAACTGAGCGATCTTTCTGCGCAAGAGTTCAATTGACTTTATTTTGGAAGTTGAGCTATTCCACTTAACGCTCTCCGGGACGTCTTCAGACCCAGAGCTCAGAGAAAACACTGATGAGATGACCGGGCCATCGAAAGAGTCGTTAGTCCTTTCAGAATTCTTCAACGCCAAAGGCTCCCCCCCGGGCTGGTGAGGTCTGGTCCTATCCTCTCCCGTGATGTTTATGTGTAAATACTCACTTCTGTATTGAGAGGAAATCTGGCCTGTATTTGCAACTGCTTTGTATTCCTCTGTCTGGCTGTCTTTCAGCTTCCTAGCAGACGGAACCATTCTTACAGGAATACTGATCTCACTTCTGGATTCCAAGTCATTTCTACTTATGGGCAAAAAGCCCTTTTCTCCAGAGAAGGAGATGGCGGTGGGCGACGCCACGAGAGGAAAACACTGCTGCGGGTCGCCGTGCAAACGTTTCCTGCCGTCCGAGAAGGGAACAGCAGCTCTGTACGGGAAGGGGTGGGACGCAGTGCCCAGGCTACGGAGAACACTGTTTTTCACGACAGACAGCGGGGAGTGGTCTCTCAGGGCAGCGGGAGGAAGGGCCGTTCTCTGTGGATACACAGGACTTCTTTTCTGCAAATCCTCAGCTCTAGCCGAGTTGAGAAGGGATTCCGCACAGCTGTACACGCTAGAATTCGACATGAACATATCGTAAGACCTTATCCATTTCACGTTTTTAACTTGCTTCTGAACTGACTGAAGGTTATCCAGGCCTCCGAGTTCTCCGACACTCCCTTCGATCGTTAGGGACTTGGTTTGTTCTGCAGAACCCGTCTTTTCTGGTCCATTCGAGCCCTTCTCTTTGCTCACACGCCCAGAACGACTTCTGTCACCCCCACCAGCTTCTAGGCGATTATTTTCTTCCAGAGGAAACAGTTTCAGGACAAGCTGCTGTGTGCCGTTGACAACCTTCACATCTACCAACTGGGCCAAACAGTTCGCAGGGACGACGAGCTCCGCTGGCGCCACCACAGTCAGGGGCATGCCGGGCTGCACGGGCTCGGTGGCCGGGGAGAGCACCTCCACCTCCACGCTTTTGTTCTCGAACACGCGGGCCTCACTGGGCTCCGGCAGGGGCCCCTTATTGGGAACACACACCACGTCTTTCTGGTATTCCTTCAATTCGGGTACCAACGTGATGTTGTGCATTTTGTCTTTGTTTGTCTGTAGGGAGAACCTCGAAAGCTGATCGGACAACTTGCTCTGCAGGGTGGAGCCTGGGTCGGAGGCTTTTGAAAGCTCTGCACTCGGTTTCGACGTGCCGGTCCTTCTCGGCTCCGGCCTGGTGACAACTTTGGGCGGCCGTTTCCCGCCAGCCTTCTCGTGAACCCTCTTCCTGTGTTTGACGATGTAATCGTTTCGAATAGCACCGTAGTCGCAGTACTCACACCGGTAAGGGAAGATGCCCGTGTGTTTCACCAAGTGCCTCTGGAACTCCCCCTTCGTGTAGGAGATGTGGCTGCAGTGAGAGCAGACGAACTTGATCTCTTCGTGCTGCAGCGTGTGCTTCCTGTACTGCAGAGGATCCTTCGTGGAAAAGCGGCACTTATCACAATAGTACTTGCCTGGTTTAAAGTTCCTTACCTTGAACTTGTTATTGCTGGTGCTTGCGACGGTTTCAGCTTTATTTCCTTCGTGAGCGGCACTGAGATGAGTGCTCCCGAAAGGCAGGTGGGGCGAAGCCACCCCAAGGCTGCACTGGAAGCACACGTATCTGTCTTCCTTTTGGCTCTGCCCGGGCCCCTTCCTCAGATCCTGGGGAGGGATCTGGTGAACACTCTTGCACTTGGCACACGTGGCAGTGGCCAGCAGGGCGGCCTCCGCCTCCGAGCCCTGGTACAGAGGTGCCTGGGCTTCCTGTCGGTCGGGCCGAGTGGCCCTGCTAGCATTAGGCTGTCTGGGCGACATGGTCAAAGAGCTGTGCCCGTCATTCACTTGTGCACTGAACAACTGCTGTCCAATGTCCTTCATCTTCTTCACTTGCATTTCCTAACAGAGCCCACTGGGATCCAGAAAGACTTGGCATGATAGGGTCCTTCAGAGGCAGCCTTCAGCAAACGCTGGCCGGCGGACATGCAGTTCCTTCCCGGGAGCATGCTTAGTTACTGTTTATAAACACCGCCACACAGGCGCGTGGTCCCGGAACATGGCTGTGCCCGAGTCTCCGATGTTCCAGGCAACCCTAAAGGGGAAAAAAGAAATCAGAGAGTGTGATGAACACATGAGCAGAAGGGTCAGCCGAGCTATTTCCAAACTCACCCTGTAAATGACCTTGGGGATTTATGCTAAATCTCAACAGAGTATCTTAAATACATGTGGGTAACACAGAACACAACTGAGCTGGCAAATAAGGAACATAAACTGAAACTAGCCTCAAACTCATCAATTTGGACCAGCTTTGAACATCAAGAAGGAGTAAGGAAATAACAGCTGCCGTTCAAACAGCCTCTGTCAGGGACAGTTACTTTTAAACATCACTGAGTGCACCCCGGCGGTGGCACAGGTGCGCTTTCACGTCCGCCTCACTAACAGCGAGTGCAGTACGCCATCATTTCAGCTCTCACGCATGTGGGTGGCCAACCAGGGCGGCCAGGGCTCCGCATCAGGCATCCAGTTGTTTCTACTTCACAGCTAATGACCAGCGCGGACCCCCTGCCTCACAGTGGTGAGTCAACACTGACAGTACCACAGGGACATGCATTCCTTCCTCGACACCTCAATGCACCTCTGTCGCAGGCCAGGCACTGTTCTAAGTGTGCAGGGCAGTAAGCAAAGCAAATCAGTCCTCACCCTCAGGAGGAGATATGGGGGGAGGGGGCGGGTTATACATCTGTCAGACAGTAACTGGGAACAGAATACCACAAAGGATGGCAGGGGGAGGGAGTAACTATGTGATAAAGCTGTAGGGCTGGGTATGGAGGTGAGGAGTGAGCAAAGGCCTCCGATAGGTGGAACTCTGAGCAGAGACCCCAGAGCAGCCAGGGAGCAAGCATGCGGCCGTTTGGGGGAAGGGAGATTCAGGCAGAGAGAAAGGCAGAGAGCCAGGGGGATGGTGGGCTGGCCAAGGCAGGATCTACGCCGCAGGGTCCTAGGAGTCGGCCTTTCCTCTCCGTGAGAAAGAGCCAGGGGGAGGCTGCAGCAACGACGGGACGTGAGGGACCTGATGGGGCAGCAATGCTAGTGCCAGCCTCGGGCGGCTGCAGGAGAAATGACGGCAGCAGGGAAACCTGCTGGGACGCAAAGTGACCCAGCCGGTGGCAGTGGAGGCAGAGCCGTTTCTATGGGGCAAATGCCACAAGTAACACAGTAAGTACTTCACATAAAAATACTGTAGTTTGCCATATATAATGCGCACTTTTTTGCCCAAATTTTTGAGGGAAAAATAAGGATGTGCATTATACAAGGGTATAATGATTACATGCCATGGGTATAATAATGGGTATAATCCATGCACAATGTGCACAAAAATGTGGGTGCACATTATACACGGTAAAATATGGTAGTTAATTATCATTAAGCACACTTTCTTCCCCGAGAATTCACAACTAGCAGTACGCACAAACCAGTGTAGTTTGGGATCTGTTCAAAGCCTTTTTTCTATGACCTTAAAAGTCCACTTAAACCTTTTGAGCTTCGATTTTTTTTTTTTTTTAAAAAAACATCAATGTGTGGATGCTTCTCCCACACCCCCCACTGGGGACCTGGCCTGCAACCAAGGCATGTACCTTGACTGGGAATCGAACCTGCGACCCTTAGGTTCGCAGGCTGGTGCTCAATCCACTGAGCCACACCAGCCAGGGTTGAGCTTCAATTTTTTCATCTGGCAACTAGAACTAAGGAGTCACCCAACCCCTTCCACAGCGCGGGGCACAGAGGGACACCTTTGAAGTTTTGCGGGCTCATCCATGCGCACGGAGGCACTCGGAAGCACGTGGAGTCGGCTCCGTGCGGGCAGCGCTGCAGGAGGGCTGGCAGCTGCCTTTGGCAGGTGCCACAGAAAAGGCTGCAAGGCGGGTCTGTGGGAGCAGGGAACTCTGCAGGGTCGAGAGAAACAATCACAGCAAGTCCAGATCTCGCATAAAACCTGCCCTTCACCAGCGTTTTTGGAAAACTCCGTAAGAACGTACCACATTGGACATAAAGCTTGATTTTCTCTTTGAGTGTTACCTTCCCCTCTGCTGCTTTTGCAAACAATAGTTACCTCCTCTCAGAAGCAGTTCTCAGCCTGCCACGGAGCCCTGGCGGCACCCAGGGCACTATCGTAAGTGTGTATGTAACAGGCATCGATCAAGTGCATGACGGCCTGGAAGCTGCCAGCTGCTGCCTGCCTCCTCCAAGCTCAAACACACCTGAGTAGGACAGGACACACTTACTGGCAAACTGGTAAATGCAGGCAAAGACCAGGACTTTCATTTTCCTCTGCACTCCTGTTACGTACAACAGGCAGAACTTTCGGAGGAGTCCCTAGAAGGTGGCACACTCAAATCTCCCAGACCTGTCCGCTGGCTGGGTGGAGGGAGCCAGAGCGCTGCGGGGACTTCCACCTCAAGCGGGCTGTCCGTCTCACTCGCCTGCTTGTCTACGCTCACCTAGGTTACTCCCAAGCCCAGTCTGACGTTGCTGGTCCCTAAAATCAGACTTCTTGTCATCTAAGAATTCCACTAATGTCAGCAGTTCCCATCCGCATTTTCATCCTGTTCCAACAGGGAATGCCACGGCTGCAGCCAGAACCTACCCACTGCAGGTCCCGAGAACAGAAGGGCTGAAAGGGGACTGGTCCAGGGGTTCCTGAATCTGGACGAGCTTCAGGAACACAGCTAAAATAGCAGTTCCTGGGCTCCACCCCTCAGCTAGTGAATGTCAATCTGGGGGAGGGGAGGAACGTCTGTGGATAGTAAAAGCACACCGTGTAAGCCTGATGAGAGATGTTGCTGGAAGTTTCACCAGTGACTTCTAATACTAAGTCCTTTAAAATGTCTGCACCAGCTGACCACGCAGCCACAAATAAAACTCCTTTCCTTTCCTGGGCAGTGCATTTTATCACACAGTTCTCACGGTGAGGAGCTGACCCTTCACGGAAGATGAAAGCAGCCTCCTTGTAACTCTCTTACATCCCACCTCTGGGGCTGCAAACAACTTCCTCCCTCCAGCAGACTGGCTGTTGGCTGCACGCCCCTCGCACCCAGTCCTCAGCTCCCAGTTCCGTTCACAGACCTGCACATCTCTCATGGACCAGACTCCTGAAGCTACCAGTTCCAGAGAGTGGAGGGAGGGGGAGAAAGAGAAAAACGGGAGCGAGAACAATAACAGGCCTGCCTGGCACAGCTTGCTCCCCAACTCTTCGAACTAACACCTGACACATTAGCCCTAAGAAATGTTCAAATCAGTCCTGTCACGAGGTGCTCTGCTGGAAGCATCGTCCGAACCAGGATTCCACGTGTGCATGTCCAGCTTCCTGGCGCTGTTTCTTGCCTCCAAATCTTCAAAAGTCACAGACGGCAGTTCTGCCATCTTCCCCTCCAGGGCCTTTTAGAATGTGGGGTGCCAGTCCTCCTAAACCCGAAGCCCTAACATCCGGGCTACTGGGTGACATGGCTGTGTGCATTAGCAAGGTGGGCAGAACGTGCTGAGGGAGGAAAGCCTCTGGAGAGGGAACCACGCCACCCAGAGAGCCTGAGGAACAGAGAGGCCCCTTGGAGGTGCTTCTCAGCAATCACTTGGAACTAGAAGTCCATGGGGACAAGGGCCAATGAGCAGCATGCGGCTGTGACCAGCAAAGAGTTTATGCGGGAGGTCAGACATCTAGGTCACAACTGCATTACGTCACCTGGGAGAAAGTAGCTTCTCAGCTACTGAGCCATTCTCAAAATACTTCCATGTTTCTACACGGTCATTTCCCTTAGTCCAGCTGAAAAAGATGCCAGACTTCTTTAAAACAAGAAGACACATTCTCTTTGGCCTTTGTAACTTGTGTGGCTAGTCAAGGGGAGGTGAGATCTCAGATGTAACATCCCAAGTCAAAGGCGAATGGACCAAGTGGATGGCTTTGATGTGGGTACTTACTTGTGGACAGCACCTGAGACCTCAGCAGCAGACCCCTTAGCAATGTCCCCCTTAGCCCCCGACCCCTCCACCAACTTCCTCTATCTGGTTCACATTCAAGTACAGCCAGCTGGGTCTTCCTGGCAAACTACTGCCCCACGGGCTGAAGGCCAGGGATTCTATAACACACTGCAGATGAAGGGCCGTGCCCATGTGTGCCTGACACCAAGAAGGCACCTGCTAAATGACGGTCACCATCGCTGTCGCTCTTCACCTGCCCTCCAAACGCACAGCACCACGGATGCAAAACCCCTGCACTCTACCTCCTAGGACTAGAACCCAACATTCTTTTCAATATAAGGCAGGAGGGCTCTCAAAACACAGAAAACACCCAGTATTAACTTTGACACGTGAAGATGGCCACGCATAGTAAGTTGCCTGTTCTGGAAGGGCACACACAGAGTGAGCTTTTCACTGCAGTCACCTGCGTTGTCAGCCAGACAACCGCTGCATGTGCGTCACCAACACGCTGCCCTTGGGCTGTCCTGTCTTCCGGGAGAGGCCTGAGTGCAGAAACTGGGGCTGGTGGCTTTTCCTTCTGACACTGCGCTCGCCTGCCCTGCTTTCTCAACACCTTCTTATGGGAACACGCGGAAAAAAATACCAACTTTGAGAACCAGTTCAGGGACACTGACAGAAGCATCTGAATTCTCAATACTGAAAACGTCAAATGTTCAACAGAATTAGAAGAAAATGATTCCAACAGCGTTTGAGACTACAGAGCCTGGAGTCAGATTACAGGGCTTTAAATCCCAGCCCCGCCGCTCCCTAGGTGATGGGGCAAACTGCCCCCTTCTTCCTCCAGCGGAGGTGCGCCAGCACCTGCGGCTCACAGGACTGCCCTGAGGATTACCTGAGGAAGTGTGGTGGGAAGCGCTGCAACTGCTCCCTCCAGAACATACAGTGAATCTCACTTTATAATTCTAATTCTATTTGCTTGGTTGTACAGCCTGAAAGATAATTTACCTCCGGGGCAAAACCACGCACCTGCCTGACCGGCAGTGGCTGGCAGGTGCCCAGAAGGACATGGAGAAGACGCTGTAACCACAACTGGGGCTTACACAGAAGCTCGTTACTAAATTCCCTTTTCCTCTCCAAGCCGTGAGTTGTGCAATGCCCCTGCAGCAAACCAATGGGTTTCCAACTCTAAGTTCACGTGAAAAGCAGCTGGCCACTAGCATCCCGTGCCTGCTACGTGCATCACCACATACGTTTCTGCTTGTGAAAGATGCCCACCAAAGTCAGTACGAGTTGGCTGGCTGCATCCTTTTTGGACAGAGAAGCATATTTAGAAAGTTCTTTCCAGAAAGCCTTTCACTGTGGCCCCCGCCTCATCTGCAGCAGGAACTGGGCTGCAGCTGCGTGTGTGCCTGTGAAGAGCTAAGGGGATGGAACTGAAGGTTTGTAGTCCGAACTCTGAACCTGTCCCTTTGCTGCTTCCTCGGGCAAGTGATCTCTCTCTGTTCACTGCCAGGCAAGGACCAGGCTTTGATGCCTTCAAACTTAAAAGGGTAATTAGGAAAAACAAACTGGATAACGTCGGCCAAGCACCCTGCCTGGCGGCAGAGGCGATCATGAACGGCATCTGCTTCTCTTGCGTATTGAGCCTCCGCAAAGGCTAGTCTGTTTATAAAACATTCTACCCCAAAGTGCCCAGGAGCATGTGGACAGGTGCACCTGACTGGCAGCGGGTGGCTGAGGCGGGAATCCAACATTAGGTATATAAACTCTTAGTATTTTCCTAATAGGGTGATGTTCAGGAAGAAACTTCCCTCTCTCAGCAAAACCCTTTTCACACCATTACAAAGAACCTGAATTGAACTGAATGGTAATGAATCTAAAGGAGGAAAACCAGCCATGAAATTATCTCATTCGTTCTGCAAAACTACCTTACACTTGGAAATGACTTAAGTGCCAATTGGTGGCCATCCGATGACAAACATTTTTAAATGCTGCTGACAAATGTGTATCCCCTAGGGACCCTAGCTTTCCTTCTGGAACTAGGTGGCTCCCTTGGAGTGGGGCGAGGGGCTGGACAAGAGAGTCCCTGTTTTGATGCCTCTGCTGTCCACAGGAGAAGTGTGACCATGGACAGAGCAATGACCTTGGGACAGCAAGAACAAGGTCCAAAACTCGGGTTTTTGACGCCATAGCTGTGTGATGCCGGACGTGGTAACTTCTCTGAGCTGGAGTTTTCTCATTTGTAAAATGGAAGTAAGTAATGCCTGATGTCCAGGGCTGATGTGAGGAAAAGGTAAATATGCAAAGAGCAGGTGACCTTACACTTGGCAATCAGGACATGTTCTGTCATGAAATAAGTCAACACATTTTTGGAAGACTCCTTGGAACAGGGAAGAGTCTAATAATCTCCAGAGAAGCAGAAAACGATACCAAGGCCTGCAGCCGGAGGTGAGGGTCCCCCCTGCCCCGAGGTCCCACTTCACACCGTGGAACATGTCAGTTGAGACGATTTCAGAAAATAAAGAAAGCTACTATATAGTTAAAAAAGTTAAAGAGAAAACCTTTCCGAAAAAGATGACCAATGTTGGAGTTCTTAAAGTCTAAAACTTATGGTTCTATGTGTGGAAAATGAATGTTATGCAAGTATGCTCTTGCTGGCATTAAAAAAAAAAATGTAAAAAATAATGTAGTATTCCAAGCAATATCACAAAATTCTGTTATTAAAGATACCTAGTGACTTCAGGTCTCTAACGGTGATACATTTTGGTATTTCCTTGTCTTCAGGAAAAATCAAAATTTTGTAAGAGAAATGGATTAAAGGTGTAATAAAGTGTAATCAATCAAGCACAGCAGAAACCCCTCCCAGAAAACCAGTGATTATTAACCCTGCCTGCATTAGGGTGCCCACTTCTACATCCAGGGTGTTAACCTTCTTTTTTAAAGAGGCCCCTGGGATGGCTGGTCACCCTGCTGATGCCAGAATTACCTGGAGGCTTGAAAACTAAGGCTGCCTGGGCCCCGCTGTATGCTTCTGACGTGCAGCCAAGGCTGAGAACCGCCACCTGATGTGACAGGTGCGGAGGAGCGTGCAGGAGTGGCAAGAACGTCACCATCGTGGGGGGTCTTTTAGATACCTAACCCACCTGAGGGTGTCTGGACGCAGGTGAAGGCCACTGCCTTGGACTGTAATGAGGTGATTAGGCACTGGACGACGGGTCCTACCCTTGCTCAGCCTCATGACCTTCGAAATATTATCACTGATGCTCTCTGTAAAGTGTACAATGACAGTAACGACTTGTAGATTCCTGGAAACTTCAGTGTTCCCAACACCGGGACTGCTGTGGTGAACCCAAGGAGCACATGCCAGGACTGTTTTACCCCCACACCCGACAGGGGCTGCTGTCTTTAAGGAGCGTAGTAACAGGAGGTGGGGAAGAGTAACTGCTACCCCAGTGATCCGATCAGGAGGCCCCGTGACCAGCTGCGTCCGCCAACCTTAGAACACCTTGGCCCAAGTCAGGCAGAAAGGTGTCTGCAGAGGCAGATTAATACTTTACCTCAATACTCCTCCAGGTTTACCTTCAATCACCTGCTCCTTGTAAGACAGCAGATCTGGAGAAGCTGCTTGGCTTTTCTAAGGTCTGGGAGTTGGTCAGCTGGTGGCTAATCTAAATCCTTTGTGTTCGGTTAGGCTCCGTGTGAGGCTGAGAACTGCAGTCACAGGTTCTGCTGTGCTTGGAGCTGTCGAGCTACAGATGTGAGTCAGAAGCAGGTCGAAGGGGCTCCTCCTCGTCTTCTCGGGTGCCCAGGCCCATGCAGCCTCTGCCCCAGGCCCTGGCTTCCACACTCAGAACCCTGGGGCAGTCAGCCAGCACGGCTCCAACAGCCCTGCAACAGAAGCCAGACGCACGGGCTGAAGGTCCAGGCTTGTGAAGCCTCGGTTTCTCCAGGCACTTTTCTTCCAGAAAAAAAGGGGATAGTACCCCAAAGTGCTTCTCAAGCAGGGTGTTGTACAAAGTCACACAAGGAGCTTAAATTGGGGGTGGGGGGGTCGGCTTCCCAGGACTCCCAGGACCCAATGAACCAGACTGTCCTTTGCCTGGGGTGGCCTCAGGCACGTAGTTTAAAATTCTTCCCGGGTGAGTCTGATGCCTCCCCACCCCACACCACCCCATGATGACAATGTCTGGATTAGATGACCTCTAGCCACCTTCAACTCCCAGAATGGATCTTGGGAATTGCAGTTGGCTGCGTGCATAGATGCGAACAAAGAAAATGCCATCTATGCCAGGCAGCTAGAGAACAACTGGGACTGGAAAAACCTCACTGGCAAGGGGCTTGTTTGCCACGGTCAACAGCATAGCACTTGGCCACAGAAGGCACTTAATATGTACTGGATGGATGGATGGATGGATGGATGAATCAGTCGATGAGAGAAAGAACTGTTGGCCTGGCCAGCGACAACGAGAAAAATGATAATGTTCTTTGTTCTTCCTCTGCACAAAAACTGCCCCAAATCCTTTTCCTTAGAAGCAAATAGACATGTTTTTATTTTCTAATTGCTATTACTAGATTTAAAAAAATCTACATTGGTTTAGCATAACACATCAGGGAGGAAGCCCGATAAATAAAACAATGCCTTCCTCCTTCGTTTTCAAAATGCACCTGCTATGAATGCCATCAGCATAACAAAACTGGATACACGCAACAGTGTTACTTTTCAAGACTATGTTTAGATCTAAATAAAAAATAATTAAAAAAAAGCATCCTAGATTAAAGATAACATCCATCGATATCACGCAATGTAAAAAGGTGAACATTCTACTTGCATTCTTCTTAAAGACAATTTGACGCTCGTTTCTAAACAACCATTGGCTGGGCTTCAAGACCCCTGGTCAGTATTTCCCATTGTGTGTACACACACACACACCACAGGCCGGGGCGAACTTTGCATGTGCGACTCAGAGAAATAAACATTCCTTCGACCCTCTCTGCTCTTCTGCAGGAAAGTCCTCTGACCTGGAGAGCAAGTTCTGTCTTATACTAGGTGACTCTACCTCTAAACTTGGGGGACAATGTTTAAGGGTTCTAACACAACATTACAGTTTAGCCATATAGACTTTTTTTTTTTTTTTAGATTTTATTTTATTTATTTTCAGAGAGAGGAGAAGAGGGAGGAAGAGCAATGTATGGTTGCCTCTCACATGGCCCTCACTGGGGACCTGGCCCGCAACCCAGGCACGTGCCCCGACCGGGAATCGAACCAGGACCGTGTGGTTCCCAGCCCGCGCTCAATCCACTGAGCTACACCAGCCGGGCCTAGACTTTTATTTTTAAACAGGGCCAAGCGCTCAGCATTTGGCACCTCATTTTATAATGGTAGGTTGATAAGTAGGGGTTATTTTTAATGGGGAGACTTTGAATACCCAACACCCATGAGTAACTTAAATGTTTTCTTTCATTCTCTCCTTTAGCCTTTCCTTTTTGGTTTAGAAATGTTCATTCTTTTGCACTGTTTCCCTGAAACTGCCCCCAAACCCTACGGCAACAAGATAAAAGGGCAGGTTAGGACGGGGGAGGTCCCACAGAGAGTGATATCAGCATCTGGAACAAGACAGATCTTCCCCAGCAAAAGGTGCACAGGTCAATGGTCAAGCCGAACCCTGGACATGCCCCAAAATGCCCAAGGAAAGACGATGCCAGTCTGGTTTTCAAGTTTATTGTTGGCACACTAACACCGACGGTCCACATTATCCGCAGCAAGTCCACATCTAACAGCATGGGTGCTGGGAAGGGACGGCGAGGTACCAAGCGGTTACACCGTGGTCTCTGGGGGCAGTCTGCCCCCCCCTTGAGAGATCGCGGGGGTTGCTTCTAACTACTGAAAATCAAAACACGTCAGCGCTTACCTCCGAGGCTTTAAAAATGGCCTCCTGACGACACTTCCTGCTCCGGCCAACCGGTAGAAATTCTCCCAGGAGATGCATCATTTAAAACACAGGGGGCGGCACTGGAGGGCCAGCTTGGAGGCTCCACACCAGCAGCCGCAGACCGGACGCCGCAGCCACTCAGGGTCGCGACCTGGCGCGTTTGGGGAGAGCCTGCGGGTCTCCGCGGCACAAAGGCAGGCAGGCAGGGGACGCTGGACCCTCAAGCCACTGCCATCCAGTCCCCCTAGGTTTGTGCTCTCCCCGCACCTTCCGTCCCTCTGTCCGTCTGCTCCCCCCCCAATATCCCTCCCGTCCCTCCTCCCCTCCCCTGTACCAATCCAGCTTGCCATTCGCCCCTCCCCCACTTCTAAGCCTGCAGCCAGCCTGCCCTGGGGACCACCGGGCCAGAAAGCCGCAGAGACTTGGGGGGAGGCACACAGAAGCCGGCCTGCACCACCCGTCCCACCCCTACTCGGCGCGGCCCCCGCAGCCCTCCTCCGCACCCAGACCCCACCTGACCCGCGCATTCGAACCTGGAGCCCTGGCCCTCCTACTCAGCTACTCACCTGCGGGTCTGGGTCCAGAGAGAGCGTCTATAAGCAGGCCACAGGCCGCTGCTGCCACCGCTGCTGCCGCGCCCCACACCCGCGGTAGGTCCGGTCGGCTGTAGATCCCTACTCGGGGGCGGAGCCCGGGTCCACGCAGCGCCTGCGCAGTGCGGAGAGAAGCTCTGCTGGAGCGGGCGCCCCCGGCTGTCCCTGAGGCTATGCTGCTCCCCGCCTGTTTTCAGCGCTGTGCAAAGGCGAGGACACAACGCAGCCCTGTTCCCGGGCTGAGAGCTCGACCCAAAGCGTCCACATTCACTACATGCAGTGTCCTTGCTTAGTCTGGATGTCCACACGCTCCAGGAGCCTCCCTACGAAAGCAGAGCTGATTCTGCTCCAGTGTCGGCCCAGTGGACCATTTGTGGTCAACAGCTCTGTGCCATGCTGGGTCCAAGCCAAGGGTGATTTTGTCCCCTGCCCTCGTGGAACTTGAAGCCCAGCAGCCGGTGAGTAAAGGCGAGAGAAATAAGTCAGGTCTTCACTTTCCCGATTCTTCCTCTCTTTGGAGCAACAGTGAATGAGATGGTCTAGAAGGTTCAGGTTCGAATCCCAACTGCTTTATAGCCTCGCTCCGGAGGCTTGGGCGAAGAAGTCCCCTGACCTCTCTGAGCCTCAAACCCGCAGCGTCATCTGTTCCGAAGGTAGTTGTGAGGGTCAGACAAAACAGAGATTGTGGGCGAGTTCGAAGATGCCAGCGTTTTTTTTTTTTTTACCCCCTGCTTCTGGGACTCCAGCACCATTTCCAGGAACCTCCCTCCACCCCCACCCAGGCCTGCGCTCACTTCTGTCCTTCCTGAAGGAAGGTATAATTAGAAAAGACCCTTCCCAGAGGGAAGAATGCGACCATATTGCTAGAATCCCCACAATCAGTGCCACAGATGCGTCTCCCTACAAAATAAAATTGCTCCTTAGTAAGGGCAGATTGTGGCAGGGAAGCAGCGTCAACCAGGAAGCACAGTTTCTCCAGCAGTTACAGCTGAAAGTTTGTTTCAAAGCTCGGAACCAGCAAGACTGGCTTCCAACACTTTCTTGTTGGAGGCCAGAGGTCAGGGAGCATTGACATCAGGCCAGAAGCAGGGAGGAGATGCAGGGCTGGGGCAATTCTTAAACACGGAGAACTGGAATTTGGGACACAATGTTAGCCACAGGATGAAATGTCAGCACCAGGATAAAAATGTCCTGGACTGAAATAGCAAAGCTGGGCACAGAGAATGTCAGTCGGGAGATGGCTCATCACCAGCAGGTTCTTCCTCACTCTATGCTGCAAAAATCGACCTCATTGCTGCGGAGGAGCCTCCTGGTTCTCTGTCTCCTGGGGCTCAGGTTAGCAGGTGGATCTCAGAAACACAGAGTTCATATCAGAGAGAAGAGGGCAGAGAGTTCAAAGTCGCCCTCCAGAGTGGGGTAGGCTTGGGAGGGCACTGAGAATGTAAACTGGCCGCTGCCTGGCAATTTCTAGTGGCAAAAGGAGCCACATCAGGAAAAACTGTTAATTTTAAGTATTGGAGAATCCCAAGTTTGAGTATTAGTTTTTGTTTTAGTTTTTCCTAAAATGTTGCCTTGTGACTGCCACCCATGCATCACAAACAGAGAGCTCTGCCCTTTTAAGTCAAGTAGAACTGATGATGAAAGTCCCTCTGGGTTTCCTGGAAGTTCTCTGCAGTTAGAACTCGTTATAAATCCCAGCAAGGCAAGAAGCTGTGAGCCTGCCCCCTAACCTGACTGAACCTCATTTGTCATGTGAAGTTCAGTGAATAATAGGACCAGCCTTACAGATGAGTCCTCAGCATTGAACAAGGGAAAGCAGGTCAGGGCTCAGCACAGTCCCTGGCAGATAAGAAGTGCCCAATAGCTGTTATTCTTTTACGTTTCCCAGGAGCCCAAGTTTAGTGACATAAAATGTTTCATGAAGGGTTGGGAATTGGGTGTTTACAGCCTGCAAAAGGACTGAGCTGGGATATAAACCACTCCTTTGGAAACCCTTAAAGTTGAAGTATTCCCTAAAAGTCTTGATGCAAGGAGGCTTCGCCCCAAAATGTTATTTCTGGACATTCAACCAGTGACCTTTCCTACACTTCGGACAGCCCTTCATGTCTACCCATCTCCCAGCTTGGTTTGGCTAAATCTTTTTTAGCATTCCAGGGATTACCTCTGTTAAGAGTTGAATTATGTACCCCTCAAAGGATATGTTAGAGCCCTAAGTCCCCAGTGAATGGGGATGCAAATTCACACCTGAGAATGTGCACTTATTTGGAAATAGGGTCTTGCAGACATAGTTGAGATAAAATCATTAGGTGGGGTCCTAATCCCATGATTGGCATCCTTAAAGAAGAAACAGATTCGGGGAGGAGAACGCCTTGTAAGACAAAGGTCAGGATGGGAGAGATAAGTGCCAAAAGCCAGGGATGCCTGGGGTGATTGGGAGCTGGAAAGTCAAGCAAGGAGACTTCTCTGTAGGTTTTGGAGGGAGCAAGGACCTGCTGCAGTTGATTTTAGATTTCTAGCCTCTAGAGTTTGTAAAATAATAAATTTGTTTGTTGTAGCAACCCTAGGAAACTGATACAAGCTCCAAGGTATGATTGCCTAACATACAGGAGAAAAGAGGAAAGATACATGAACAAAACCAGTCATTGAGTGTAAGGGCTGGGAGCTCATGTTCCTTCAGTTATTCATTCAACAAACATTTCAGTGCTTATTTTCTTGCAGGCACAGATTAGGTGCTGAGGACAGGATGAACAACAAGATGAGGCTCTGCCCTCTGGGAGGATTTGTTTTGTTGGGGGTTGTAGAACTTGAGCAATTAGTGGAATATATAATTAGGCAGTGCTAGAGGCAGGGAAGAAAATAAAACTGGGTAGTGTGATGTGGACAATAATGAAAAGGAAGAGAAAACATGACGTGAAAGGCTCAGCGAAGGGGACTTTGGAGATAAACTCTAAGTTGTGAGTAGGAGCCAGCACAAGAAGATGGAAGAGAACTTGACCCACAGGGGGAAGAGCATGTGCAACGGTCCTGAGATGGACCCAGGTGGGCATGCCTGAGAAAGAGAAGGAAGGGCAGTTTTGGGTTATCCTAGCCACTTACAAACTGTGTGATCTTCGAGAGTCATTTATCCAGATTCTGCCAGTGAGGACCTGGCGCTTTGGAAAAGGACCAGATCTCTAAGGGCCGGGTCTCTAACAGCGTGGTCGGGAACTCTGGGCAAGCGTTGGGGGAGGGGAGGCAGACACGTAAATCGTGGGCACTTCAAGACAAAGCATAAACAGGACACCCCGGGACGTGGCTTTTTTGTTATTGTTGAAAACATGTCAGAAATTTCCAGTCATTTCTTTGACCTTGGTTTGCTCCTCTATGAAAGGAATAAATACCTCTTTGCCCCGGGGTCCCCGAGCTCATATAAGACAGTCCTCATACTAAAATTCAGTTCTCCCAGCCTGGTGGTGCAGGGAATGGGGGCTGCAGAGTCCAATCCTGATTCTATTTGTTATCTGTACCAGCTGTGTGACCTGGGGCAAATAACTGCCAGTCTCTGGGATGCCTTTTTGAATAGCAAAAGGGAGTCAAGGGGAGGAACCGTCAGTGAAGGTTGCCGGGGTACAGCAGAGCACCTGAGACTCGGCTCGGCTCCGGTTCCAGTCGTCCTGCACCCTGCATCCTTCCCTGGCCCTACGGACAGCCCCCTCCTTGCTCCACTACCTATGAGCGCCGGCAGGGAGCTTTGAGGAGCGCACTGGGCATGCGCAACCAGTAGAACCTTCCGGAGGTCTCCAGGACGCGGGCCCCACCCGCAAGCGTAGCGCTGCAGTACCACCGATGGCATGTGGTGTCGCTGCGCAGCTGCCCCTTCGGCGCTCGCTCGTAGAGCTCTACCAGGCGTCAGCCCGCGCTGCCGGCTGCTAGCCCGGCGCTCATCTGGGTGTCCGGGCTGCAGCCTGGGCTCTCCTAACCCGTGGCCCGCTGCCCTGGCTCCTGTGAGAATCTCGATGGGCTGCTTTGCTTTTGTTTCGCTTATGCTGCGGACCGGAGCAGGAGCGGTGGCGGCTGGACATCCAGCGCTGGCGAGATTACCAAGGACTCCGTGTCGGGCACCCGATTTAAACCGCCTCTTGCGCAATCCTGACCAACGTTTGCAACGCTTGCATTTAATCAAGTGCAATTGTCACCCTGGAGGATCGCATAATGCCAGGCACAGAACAGGACCGCTGGCTTCCAGGTCCAAGCTGGTCCGAGCCGTCAGCGTCCCTTGCCTAGACCAGAGCTAGGCAAAACGTGGTGGGGGACAGGGACTGGTCCCCGCATCGGTTCCCCAGGGAGGGAAGGGGTGCAGAAGGGGAAATGAGCGTTTAGAAACGTTCATAGCGATTGCACAGGACTGCGGGATCCGCAGAGCAAGTAGAGGAATATGGGTGGGGTGTACTGACGCTCAGGCAGTGTCCTCGCTGCCGGAAGTAGTCGCGTGTAGGTTGAAAAGGGATAGGGAAGGGGGAAGACCTAGTCCTTAAACGCAGGGTCACTTCTGCCCTACACTGCCTCTTCCTCAGCCTGTGCTCTCTGCCACTCGGTGGCCCCTCTTTATGCCGACCGCTGGTCACTAGACTTCTCCTGTCCTAAGATCCTCGGTAGAGGGACCACCAGTACTTACCATCAATTTAAGATGACAGTGCTAGCAGAGTTTTCTAGTTGCTTCCCCAAACCTGTTTCTCCTTTTTTTCCCTTCTTAGTAATAACCTTTCTCCAATTTCTTGCTGCTCAGAAAAAGACTAAACTTTCGAGTCTTGCTTGTAGCTAGGTGTGATTATGTTACTAAGTTCTAGTCAATGGGAAGTAAGTAGAACTAGAGTGAGTATACCTGACATCCAAAAGTGTCCTTAAAGGAAGGGGCATGCAAATTTTGACACTTTCCTCATTCTGTTGGCTTGAATAAAGGGATGAAGAGAAGATGGCTGGAGCTTGAGCAGCCACATGGACCATGAAGTGAATATAACTTGCTGAGGATGGTGGAGCAAGAAGATAGAAAAAGCCTGAATCCCTGATAATCACGGAACCCCTAATAATAACTGACATCCACTGCTTATCCCCTGACTTAATTTACTTAAGAGAGAAATAAGCAATTTTGGATTTCCTGTCGCTGCAAAATCTAACAGGAATTGATCCAGTGTTGTTTGGGAAAGTGGAGAGTGGGAATGGGCAAAGCATGAGCCCAACATGATATGAAAAATTAACAGTTTATGTTGAATGATTTACAAACTCATGTGATTCAGCAAAAGCAAAATCTAAGAAATCTGCCGAAGAAATGGAAGTATTCTTTCTCTTTCCACCCTGCCCCCCTGTAGAAACCCTCAGATATAAAGCCCGGACTGTTGCATCTCCTAATATACAAAGGAAAGGCTCTCACCATTTTTATTAGACTCAGAGTGAAGGGTCGCGTATCTTCTTGCTCCTTTAAAATAAACAGAGCTCTGAGTGCATACCATGGTTCGTGGAGCACCGATGAGCACATTGAGAACGAGGTGCATGTCATTCCCTCAGCTGGGCAGCACTCCCCAGCAGGATGGCGATCGGTATGAAGGTTTGAACCACTTCTTCATAATTGTGTGTTTATTTAGTGAATACCCATGAGTGATAGGCAAACTGAGAAGGCAAAAAGAATGCTGATGTTGAAATGCAGGAAAATGGAGTTAGAATTTCTAATTTTTGCAGCATCTTCGAGCCTCACAATGAGATTTCCTAATGACCTGAGTTGCAGGTATCTATGATCCAGATTTGTAGATATTATATTAAACATTTTATTGTTATTATTTCCTAAACAATGTAGTATAACAGCTATTTACATAGCATTTACACTGTATTAGATATAATAAGTAACCTAGAGATTTAAAGTATGCAGGGGGATATGCAAAGATTATATATGTAAACACTGTACCATTGCTTTTTTAAAAAATATTTTTATTCATTTTAGAGAGAGGGGGAAGGAAGGGAGAAGGAGAGGGAAAGAATCATCAATGTGTGGTTGCTCCTTGCACGCCCCCCACTGGGGACCTGGGCTGCAACCCAGGCATGGGCCCCAGACCGGGGATTGAACCTGTGACCCTTTGGTTTGCAGGCCGGTGCTCAATCCACTGAGCCACACCAGCCAGGGCTGCACGTTGTTTATAAGGGATTTCAGCACCCACAGATTTTGGTGTCTGCGGGGGGCCTGGAAACAATCCCCAGCAGATACTGAGGAATAACTGTATCTTTAAACTTTAGCAACCTCTCTGTTCAGTGAGATGTTCTGAAAATTCCCTTCCCTCTCTCAACTCCCAAATCTCCTCCCTGACGTGCTTGGACCTCCAGTTCTCACCTGTGCTGATGTCTTACCCGCCCCACTGGACTTGCTGCACTTTTCTTCTCTTGTCTGTGTTAAAACCCCTGGAGGCTGGCATCCCTTAGATTTGTTTGTTGCTTGCTTGCTTGTTTATGTGCCTTTTTTTTTTTGGCCCAAGACTATCTCAAATAACTTACTAAGAATGAGTGCTAGAGGTAAGTTTTTGGAAGCCTGAATGTCTACAGTATCTTTTTCATCCCTTACATGGGTGGATTACTCAAGATTGAAAACAGCATTTTCTCAAACCTTTGGATGCGGAGCTCTACCGTTTTCTTGGTTTCGGTGTGGGTGGGAATGCTGATGTGGTACTTGCTTCTCTTTCTTTTACTGTAAGGTGCCCTACCCCTTCTTTCTGGATCCCTTAGATTTTCCTCTTTATCCTTGTGGTGGTGTATCTATCGATCTCTTTACCTTCCATCTATCTATCATCTATTGTTCTGTGCAGTTAATGTACCCTTTCAGTAACAAAACTATTGTCCTTCAGTTCTGGTTTTTTTTGATTCTTATTATACTACCTGTTTCTATCATCATCATCATCATCATTATATTATTATTCCAATAATGAAACTTCTTGGTTGATCTTCTTTGCCTCTCAATCTCTTCTCTCATTTTCTTCCTTTTTCTCCATTCTCCTTATTTCCTGGAAGATTTCCTTGATTTCATATTCTAAGAGATGTATAATTTTTTTCTGTGGAATTTTATGTATTCTCTAATTTCTCTGGAGGTCAGAATTTTTAAGGGTTTTTTTTCTTTTCTTGGGGACCACTTTATTCTCTGAGATGCGGACTAGGGTGCATGGCAGGGCCTGATGACTTTGGGCCAATTGTGTAGGAGCATTGTTTACAGCAGGAGACTCCTTAGAGCCAGAATGTGGATTTCTTTCTTCTTGGGGTGTTCTGCCTCTTTTCGGATTATGGGGTATTTAAAATTTTGCCAGAGTATTTAGCAAACATCCACATACTCTTCACCCAGCTTTAGCGAATCCTGATGTTTTACTATATTTATTTCAGGTCTCCTCCTCTAGAATAAAACATAAATGTGGCAGATACTCCTGAAGCCACCTCTGTCCTTCCCCTGTGCACATGATCTCCCATCTTTCCCTAGGGAAAAAGGCCATTTTTTTTTTTAAAGAGAAGATAATATGGGGCACTTGAGTTGTGTATATCTTTGGAAAGGGACTCAAGGTATGAAGAATGTCGCTTGCTGCAAACACAGAGAGAAACTGCACAGCGCGGCTGGCTTAGCGAATTGTGTTTTATAGATGACATCATCTTAGTGGGACGCGTTGTGCAGCTTGGTACCAGAAAATGATATATCGTTTGTCTTTTGTGCAGCCAATTAAGATGTTTTCATTTTCCCATGCTGCTCTCTCGTCAAGTCTGCACACACGTTTGGTGTTACACATTTGCTGGTGTAGTAACAGAATGTTCTGGTCTCCTCCGTCTCGTCCCTGATGCTGGAGTGGGTTTCACGCTGCTCAGTCACTGCTCCCTCCACTGTCTCCAGACCCTCTCTCCTTTCTCCAGCGGGTCCCTGTCCTACCAGCACAAATTTGAAACACCTGCATACTTTTCTATAATTATAATATAAAAAATAGCAAGATGTGTGCTGTGGGGTGTGGTTGTTTTTATAAACATAGACCAATTCTATATGTGTTTATTTCTCTGCGAGGAGGTTTATCCCTCAGCCTATGACGGACAGTTCCACAGGAAAATCGATGCAGTGCTAGAGCATTCTTTTAGATAGTTGCATAACATCTCACATCAGGAGCACACTTAAGTCACCATCTTTTTATTACTGAATTTTAACTGTTTTGTCGTGTGACTTGGGAGACCAGGCTTCAATAAACACCCCTTTATATGATGTATATTTTTTTTCAGTAAGGATGTTTTTAACTCTACAGGATAAACTTCCAGAACTAGATCAATGAGAAGGATACATACATTTTTCATCTTCACAGAGTTTGCCAGATCAATTTCCAAAGACTTGCAGCGATTCCAGTGCCCATTGCTACTGACAATTTGTAGAAACCCGGCTCACCCTCCCCTCAGCCCTCAGCCAGCACAGGGTATCGCGTTCTTTGACCTTTTGGCCACCGGTTGGGTGAAAAACATGTCAAATCACTGTTACTTTACTTGGCGTTTCCCTGACAATTGTGAACTTGAGCTCCTTTTCATGTGTCCATGAGCATCAGGATTTCCCCTCCGATAAAACAGCTATTTTTATCCTTTGCCTGTTTTTCTGTTGGACTCTTTGTCTTTCTATTACTAACTTACGGGAGTTACTGATGTAGCACATGTAGGAATCATTTCTGTGACGTCTGTGCTTCAAAGGTTTTTTGCAGCCTATTCTTTGTTTTCTGATTTTGCTGAGTCTTTGTTGTTGTATTTCAAATATTTGCATAGTCAAATGTTTCTTCTTTTCTCTGCTTTTTTGTTTGTTTTCCTGTGTTGCTTAAGAAGTATCCCCAATACACATAATGCTGCCATGCAAATATTTCCATAGATTTTCTCCTAAGTAGTTATATGACAAAAAATATATCACAACATTTTTTTCTTTAAATATTTAATAGCCATGGGATTTTTTTTTTAAATGTAGGTATAGTTTTCCCTCCTCATGTGACAGGCCATTGTGTTTAAACTTATTTAAAGAAACCGCCCTTTGCCTGCTGACTTGCATACCACCGTTGTCACAGCTTCACTTTCCTGTTTGTGAATTTCCAGTGCGTTTCCGCGGCTTTATGTTTGAAAACTGGTAAGGCCAGACTGCTTCCTCACCTCCTCCCACTATTTTTTTTCCTACCGGAGTGTCATTGCCTCTAGGCTCCCTGAGTGAACAGAGCTTGGAACTGGATGTGCGTATACTAACGTGTCCACACGTACATACCTGCAATGATTTCCATGTTTAACCATGTATATCTATGTTAAGTGAAACCTGTCTATAACCCTAATGCAGCATTAGAGCTCATTGTGGCCTGGCCTTTTCGCCTGTCAGGAGCCTCCCGCTCGAGCAGAGAGACTCGTGGCTTACCCGCCCACCATCCATTGTCTTATTTATTCAGTCCCAGGGTATAATGTTTCCATGTACCTGTGTCAGAAATGTACCTGCGTCAGAAAACGCGTTACCGACTGGAGTGTAAGGTTGCTATCTATAGAGTCTCCACTCAGTTCCAGAGTTACTTAGGTCAGGCATCCTTTCTCCTCACCGATTTGCTAATATCTTGTTAAGGGTTTTTGAATCTATGCTTGTGGCACGTAATCTAGAATTTTCTTCCTTTGTATTGTCTGTCAGGCTGATGTGCTTATTTGTGTATTTATTTATGATTGAGTTTATGCCAGCCTTATAAAGAGTTCAGAAGTGTTCCCTCTTTCTTCATTTTCTTAAAAAGTTTGTAATTTTTGGTCTTATAACTTTATACTTTATTTTTTAAAGACTTTATTTTTAGAGAGGAAGGGGGAGAGAAAGCGAGGGAGAGAAACATCGATATGTGAGAGAGATGTTGATTAGTCGCCTCTCACATACCTTCAAACGGGGACCTGGCCCGCAACCCAGGCACGTGCCCTGACCGGGAATCGAACTAGTGACCTTTTGGTTTGCAGGCCAGCACTTAATTCACCGAGCCACACCAGCCAGGGCTGGTGTTATAACTTTAATATTTTTGATAAGATCCATCATGATCTAGAGCTTTTGTGTGTGTGGTGGGAAAGTTTCTAATTTGTTTTAAAAATCAAGCGCTGTTCAGATTTTCTGTTTCCTCTGATGTTAGTCTTGTATGTGTGGAATTGATACTTTTCAGCCTGACTGGAATAAGGGTGCTTACGATACTCCCTTAACAGCCTGTCAATGTCTGTGGGATCTGTCGTGTTTTCCCTTCCTTTCTTCTCAGTGTTTTGTTTTCTTTTGCTTATGTTTTTGACTACTGCAGTTAGCTGTTTATTCATTTAAATCATTCTCTTAGGTAGGATAGACAGCAAACCAAGGTAAGGAGGAGGAGGCAGGCATGTCTCACCCACTAACCCAGCTGTCCTGAGCCCAAAGTCCCCAAAGATTTGGGTTCCTGTTACTTGAGGGGGGAATGTTGCAGTAGAACGAGCTGCAGAGGGGAAACAAAGGCAGGGAGGAGGAGAGACATGTGTCCCACCCACTGACTCAGCTGTCCTTGAAATTCTTTGTATCTTTTGCATGATCTGGGAAAGAAAGCCTTTGAAACTGTGCTTCATCCCAAGGCCTGAAGGGCTGAAAAGGGCCCATTGTACCCTAAGGGAGAAGCCCATTAATACTTTTGGGTATTCACGTCCCTGTCCTGGAGAGCTAGCACCACCTTTACCTGTCAATCAATATATGACTGCCTCACTCCTCCTCCCACCAACTATATTCGTCCTCAGGACAAAGGACTCCGGGCTTGGCGGGCTTGGCAGGCTTGGCAGGCTTGGCTCTCTGGTAGTAAGGCCAGGCCGCCAGGCCTCGGGCCACCTGGCCTCTGGCCACTGCCACCCGAGCCCTTACCACCCTCTGCGGTCACTGCCCTGGACTTTGGCCTCCCCTACCTTCTCTGCCCTTACCCCGCCTCACCCTGAACCTGTGCCTTTCAGCGCCCCCCACCCCCACCTTAACTAGGCCTGCTCTCTTCCATGAGAATGGATCACCCTGCTTGCATGCTAATAGACTGGCTGATCTCTAATTATTTATTGCATTGGCGAGAAGAACCGAGTTTCTGGGAGTTTCTCCCATAACAATTCAAAGAACGAGTTTTGGCTTTGTTGGTTTGCTTTTTGTTTGTCTGTTTGGTTCCTTGATTTCTGCTGTTATCCTCAATGTTTTCTTCTTTCTGCTTACTTTGGCCTTAATTTATGCTTTCTTTATATCTTCACATGGAAACTTAGTATTTGATTATGGAACTATCCTTTCTTTAAAGCTTTTAAGTTATAAATGCTTATATTAAATCACCTTTAAAGGATAGCTGTATCCCTCAAATTTCATGTTTCATTATTCATTTTGAAATACTTTTACACTCTTCCTATTCTTTTTTTCCTTTGACTATGAGTAATTTAAAAACATGTTGCTTAATTTCTGAATATTTGGAGATATTTTTCTAGACATCATATTGTTATTTATTTTGCTCCGAGAATATAATCTACATATTTTCTAATACTTTAAAATTTATCAAGACTTGTTTTAGGTCCCGAAAGGTGGTCCTTCTTGGTGAGTGTTCTGTCTGGACTAGGAAAAACATGTATTCTGTATTTATTGTGTGAATTAGTCCACAAATAACTATTAGTTCTTGTTGGTTGATGTTAAAAGTTTCTATAGTTTCATTCATTTTTGCTTGCTCGCTTTGTAATTTCAGAGAGATATGTTTTAAAATTCCCAACTATCATTGCGGCTTTGCGTATTTTTCCTGTTAGACACGGCTCCGCATCCACCACGGGGGGACTTTGTGAAAACAAGGTTTATTAGAAATCCTGGCGGGTACGCAGCACACAGACGTCACGGAGGGAGGTGGGGAGACCTGGGGTTTTGCCTTTTGGGGGGTCAAGGGTGGGGAGACTAGGCTTTTTGGGGTCACTCCTTACTGATGAATTTAAAACCTAGGATTGGCAGTTGAAGCAGGCGAGGGGAGAAGCAGGGTCACGGAGTTCAGTCTCCTAGGTCACGGGGCTTTCTGAGGGGGAACTAGTGTGGGTGTGGTAGCGGATCTTTATCTAGTTTTGTAGTCGGGGAGGCCTGCCTTTGAAATGGATGCCTCAGCGGTAACAAGCTTAAAGTCAGGTATTTACATTACAATGGAAAAGCGAATTGTCAGGCATCCACACATCCTCACCAGTTGTTGATATGCTCTGAATCCTTCATTTTGACCAGTCGGATGGGTGAAAAGTGCTGTACAGTTGTCATTTTAATTAGCGCTTCTCTGGCTGCGTGGTGGAGGCAGCTGTCAGGTTCGCCTGGAGCCTGGGTGTGCTGGGGGCTCGGTGCTCCTGCAAGCCTCTAGGAGGCACCGGGAATGGCTTGGGGACCATCTGCCCGTTTTGCTTTCATCTCGAGGGCAGACAGGAAGCCCACTCGCCGTTCTCATGGGGGGTTGCTCACTCTCCTGGCCTCTTTTGAAGTTTTCTGGCTAAAGTCTCCCTGTAGGTGGGTATGTTGTTGAGATCGGCAGGGCTGGGGATCACGTAGACAGGTACTTCCATCTCCTGCCCTGCTCCATGGTGTCTGTCCTTAAAGATAGCTCCATTCCGTGACAGCATCTGCGTCGTGGCACCCGTGTCCCTGCGCCCGCCGCTCCCCAGTTAGGACAGCAAGCTGCACATCTGAACATCTTAACAGGACTAAGAGGTTTTTAAAATATATACTATATATAAAATATTACACGTATATATATGTGAACTGCTTGTTTACATCCTTTAGTCATACTTACGTCAGATTGTTGCAATGCCTTTCGACTTTGACTTTGCAAACCTTTTACGTTCTGCTCTAATGAATCTATCAATCTTTCCCTGTATGATCCAGGTTTAGTTTTAAGAAGTCTTTGCCTACCCCAAAGTCATAAAAATTATTAGAAGAAAACATAAGACTCAATTTCACATTTGCATTTCACGTTTAGCTATTTGATCCATGGAGAGTTTATTTTGGGGTCTGATTTGAAGTACAGCATAATTGTATTTTGTTTCCTCCTATACAGCGAGCCAATTTCCCTGGAACCAGGCAATCAATCACCTGTCCTTTCCCCATGGAGGCTGTTTCTACTGGGTTCATGTGTCCACTTAATATGTGGTCCCTGCTTGACTGCTGACTGGAATGGCCTACAATAGGGCCCTTTAAAATGAGAGCGCTCAAAAATAGCCTGACAAAGTGTTTGTATTTCTAAAGCTTGTATTCTATTCTAGGGGCATTCTTCAGCTCTCTGCTTGAATGTGGCCCCCCACCCCCGCCCGCAGGCAGCTTTCCGGGACTGCGCCCTCCCCCACACACCCATTTCTGCCTGCCAAGACAATGGTGGCACCAGCCGGAATGACCAAGCCTATTACTCGGCACTGCCAGCTTTTCATTACACGTGAGGGAACACCGGCTCCTCGCCCACAGCCACAGGGATTAAGTCTTTTTCATCTTTATGTCCCCAAACCTGGCATTTATTCATGCTCGTAGGTCAAAAATTATTCTAGAAATTTTGTCGTAAGTGCATCCTCTGTGTGATTTCAAAAGGGCTTTAGGAGCAATAGGGCCTGAAAAAAAAAACAAAACTAGATTTTGAATTCTTTTTTCTAATACTCAATTACAGAGATATTAGGACATTTAATAACATATTTGTTTCATTTAAGTTAGTACAGCTGTAAATCATGAATGTTAAAAAAAATAAATGTGCTTAGCTAGAACAAATGTTACTCAAGATGAAAAAATAGATACCCAAATATATAACGCTAATCATACATAATAGACCATCATGTAAAAAGTGTGTGTTTGAACACACAAAAAGCAATGAGCTATTATTGGGGTGACAATGGGGTAACATTGGATTTCTCTATAGTTATTAGAGCGGAATATTTCATTGATTTCAGGTATGCTGTGGTTACTCACCCCTCTCCCCCCCATACACATATACACATATATACCTAAAAGGAGGAGTTTTCCATTAAGTAAATTTGAAAACTTTTAAAAGCCATTTTAAATAGGCTTCAGCCAGAATATATAGGCCCCACTACAAGCCCTCAGTGAGAAGTGTTAAAATGGAAACACAGCAAAGTAATGGGAAGCCAACTTGGATGATCTTACTTACTGAATACTTATTTGCTGTCTGTTTCTCCCACTTAATTCACTGCTACAATTCCAATATATGCAAGATTGCCTAGCAACAAATACATATTCGTACCAACAAGTGCTTATACCAAGGTATTATTAATGATGAGGAAGATATAAATGGAGCCAAGTAGCAATGATTTGGTCAAAAAGAAGCATTCATGAATGTGCAGGTGCTAAAATCAGATAAAGCTAAAATTCCGCGGCCCTCCTGAGGCGAGGTGTGAGGAGGCACCTCTAAACCGAAAGTGAAATAATAGTTGAAGAGGTATTAACACTGTCTGGAGTTTGGGCATGCCATGGGCAGATCATCACACTTTTAATGACAGATCCGGAGAGAGGCTGGGCCCTGGGTGGAACTTGGTGTGGGAAAACCTCGCTTTGGCTGTGCTATGTCACTGAGAGTGTGGACGAGGAGGCCCGTTTCCTTGACCGTGAAGTGGGTTCAGACGCCCGCCCTGCCCGCTTAGAGCGCTGCTGTGACGATGCAGTGTGATCAAGACGGACACGTCTTCATCCTTCAGTGATCTGTCACAGGCACGGTGTCGCGACAGCCAGCACCGAGAACCAGGATGCCCCTGTGGCGGACCTGGAGACGGGCCCTTGGGTGTTCCTCGAAAGAAGAACTTGCTGATCACCAAGTTCTCTGACAGCCTCCAGCTGCCGTGCCTTCTGGACGTCCCTCAACATTCGAAGGTCGGGTTTTCCTGGACAGCCCCTGGCAATGCGTTACTGCGGGTGGCGTCCTCACACCTGCCCGTTTCTGCCCCACCTGGGACTCTCCTCCGTGGGCAGTCTTGGCTCTGGATCTCACTGATGGGCTGGCTAGGCCCTCCCAGTGCCGCGTCTCCGCGTCTCCGTCTGATGCTTGTCCTCCTCCTCCTCCCCCTTCCCTCATCCGTCCCACAGTGTGAGGCCTGGGGTGCAGCCTGCAGGCCCTCCCTGCCTTCTCCGTCCCTTCTCCCTTTTAGCGCTCCAGGCATTACTTCCAATAAACCTTGGCACCTCTAACTCCTGTCTGACATCCGAGTTCCAGAAGACCCGACTAACACGGTCCCTCAGACCCCAGTCACCTAAGCCATCCCTGTCAGAATCTCGAGTTTTTGACTGCTTTTTGGAGATTCTCATATGCATAGGTATTCTGGGCATTTTATTTTAAGATGGTCAATGTCTGCTTTTTCCTCATAGCCTCCTATCATGCGTTTATGAATTGGACTGCTAAAACATTTCAAAAACAGAAGCCTCAGAAAACTGCTAGCCACTCCCTGATTGATGTTCACCTGTTTTAATGAGAACAAGGCTTGAGGAGGTGCAGAAATTGCTCGAGAACACGGCCTGGAGTGGCATGACCCCAATGAGTGAGTGAGTCGGAGTTCTCGGTAAAATCTTCCCAAAGCTTTTTAGAGTGAGGAGTAGATTCTTCCTGCACATGAGCCCGCAGTCCCTCTGCCAAGTCCGCTTCCACTCGGGCCCGGGTTTGCTGAAGCCCAGCTGAGCGTGATCAGCCACCATACTGCCTTCAGCTGGGGTCGGTCTGCTCCATAGCAGCCAAGCTCCAGTTTAAACCCCTGGTCTCGTGGGTCCCACGTTATCCTGTGCAGGCATGCTCCAGGGCGGGCTCAGGGGGTGTCAGCAGTTCCAGCTCTGCAAGGAGCTCCGTGGTCAGTGCTGCCGAGCTGACCTGGTGAAAGGAGGGTGCCCACGCGCCTGTGCCAGCGGCTGGTGGGCGCTAAGAGCTCTGCTCGGCGCACGCTGCTGGCAGTTTTGGATGAGAGGTCAGCCCGAGCATTGTGTGTATTATTTTCCTTGCTATTGCTTACCTTTTAATTCTATTTTGGTTTTACTCTGCATTGTAGCTACAATCACATAAATACTCTATAATTTTCACATGTAGGTTTTGGTCACATTCGAAGTCATTGTGGACTAATAATTTCAATCAGAACTCTTTTTTTTTAAACTTCATTACAAGAGTTTATTTATATATTTAAAGGTGGGTCAGTCTCTATTTTCAAATTGTTTCTTTCATTGGGCAGGAAATGTACCTGGGAGGATGTGCTTGGAGGGAGCCAGGCAAAAATGGATAGAAATGTGGGCTCACCTCTTATACTAAGGAGGATCGGTGACCCCCTGGAGCCTCCGTTCCCTCACCTGTGCTGTGAAACAAGAACAAAATGACCCGCTCTTAGCCCCGAGTGGGGACGTGTACCACGTCCCTGCAGCATCGCGCTAACTTGAGAATAGCTCTTCCTTTGAATGCAAGTCCACAGTTGGAGTTTTTAAAAATAATGGTACTTTCATTCAGACTTCAGCTTACTTCCTTGCTATGAATCTGCTGATTCCACTTGTCTTCAAGCGACTCTAAACAGCGCATTCCGGAGACTGGCCGCTTCATAGCCGCGTAAACGCATTTCTGATTCCTGCCTTTCGAGGGATATTCACAAGTGCTCTTATTTTCCTAATACGCTTCTCCCCTAGCACTGACTGTCCAGGATTACCAACAGCATGGAGGGCACCCCAACACCTTCAGCATAAGGAATCACGAAAACATTGTAAATTCACAAGTCTGAGCATTTCTGAAACAGAGTAAGGCCGCCCGAGGAACCATAAAGACCATAGATTTGGGGATCTCACCCAGACTTGCCGTGCGCCAGCTGCAAACTTAAGCAAGAGTTTCGTAAGTCCTGTGGGTCCTCCGTAACATGGGCGTGATGGCCGTCTTCATAGTTGCTTCTTTACAAGATAGGTTTTTAAAGTCAGGTTTAACTTTTGCCTCTTTTACTTATCTCTTCTGTGATTTGAGGTTTCAAAGCCACGATCGAGTTTCCAATTTCTGCCATGGAATGCTTTTCTTTTCTACAATGTCAAAAATGTCATTCCTTAAAGCCAGAGAAAATCATCTTTGGAAGGAAGTGCCAGGTAACAGAGGCCTTGGGTGCGGGGGCCGCAGGTAAAACAGATCGGGCTACCAAGGTGGGGACAGTCTGCCGAGAGGGAGTGGCCGAGTCAGGTAGCACTGCTCCCTGCGGGTGCCGGTTTTGTCTCTCCCGTCGATGAGCACGATGGGAAAGTACTTGTAGTGTTCGATGATGTCTTCCACTGAGTCAAATTTCTGAAACACAGACAAGAAAGTGAGTGGAAATTTCCAACTCTTTTGTGCCTGCAGGATAAAGTACAGATGTTACGTTTTCCTTGGGAAAGAGATTGACTCATTAACATTGGGTGTGGGGGTGGGGGTTGGAAGAGTGTGTCAGAAAGTCATTTAAAACATTGAATGTAGCAATCCAATTCTCTGGAGGATGAGTGACAAGAATGCTGTGATGCAGAGAATACAGGTGCTTGGGGAGACCAAAGGTGAGCTGAGGCATTTCCTGATTCTGATCTACTAGAATCAGATCGCCTGGTCAAGCTTCTCTGTTTTCACAGGTTCCTACTGTAAGCATTCAGGTGAGTTGCTGAGAGATGAGCTGGCTACACAGCAGTCAGCCCCGGGGAGTCTTCCGAATTTGCAGGCCTCCCTTACCTCCCCCTACCCATGACCGACCAAAATGTAGCGGATCCAGGATCGACCTTCACTTAGGAAATTGGTGGGAAAGGCGGGCAGCGCGCTCTCTCCTGTAACCCCCTTATTCTAACAACTTCCGGTGTGATCGGAAACCTTCTGATGACCATGGGGCTGCCCACAGTTCTCAGCCAATTCCGCTTCCTTCCCTGGGCTTCTTTGTGCAAAAAACAGCAGAGCACTTAACTTGGTGTTTCTGGAAACATACACACAGAGTCCTGAGGTGATCTGATGGGGAGTAAGATTGTTTCAAGCTCAGGGGAACCAGGACGTGCTTCGTCAAAGACGGACTTGAAGTGGGCTGTGCATTCTGGGTGATCCCAGGCAAGCGGACAAGGGGGTTCGGTCGGAGACAGCAAAGGCAGGGAAGAAGCAGGGCTGGGTCGAGGGCACCTGAGCACAGCGTCTGGTTGGCTGGGCTGGGATGAGTTCTCGGAACACTGAGAGATGATCAGGAAGAGCACGCCCCACCGGTCTTCTAAACTGGAATACAACATTGATCCTCCTCAGCAGCACTGAGCTGAGCAGTGACCTTTCCTGAAGAGCCAAAGAAACTGCAGCCCAGAGAAGAGGATTGACTGGCTCAGAGCTCACATAGCTGCAGGGCAGGACCAGGAAAGGAACCTGGTTTTTCTGGATGCCTGTCAGCTCTTTCCTGGGACAGCGTTGCCTGTGGCTGTGACCCTGGCATTCCAACAGACGGGGAGAGAGGACGGCGCCTGGAGGAAGGTGTGTCCCAGTGGGGACGGTCTGATTCTGTTCTAGTGCTGTCTCTTCCCCTCCCCATATACCAGAAATGTCTGCAGACCTCAGGGACAGCCAACAGGGAATGAGATTGTCAAGGTCACTGTCCTCATGGAGATTACACCTGGTGGGGACAAAATAAACTCCTATACAAAGAGATCCTTGCATGTAGGGTAATGTGCTGTGAAAACAATCAACTCTGGGCTCAGACCCTCACCAGGCCACGCAGGGGCCTGCCCTGGGGGGCTGTGTGGGGCTGCTGGGAGGGAACTCGCTTTTCCCCAGCGGAGCGCTAGTTGGAATGTAGAGACCTGTGACTGCTGGGGCTCTGCTCTCCCTCCTGCCACTAAGAAGGGTGTGAGGAGGGTGTCATGGGGGGGTGGGGGGGGGACTTGGGGACAGAGATGTGGAGTGATGAGTCTCCTGACAGTGGCCAGCTCCCAGACCCCCTTCTTTCATGTTCTTCCTGGTGACCGAGCCAACAAACCTGCCCTTTCTCTCCGAAGCTTATTTGAGTTGGGTTTTGTCTTCCTTCACTAAAAGATTACTGATTAAATTTGTATGTGGCTTGTCCCTCCGGGCCTGTTACTGGATCTGTCGCAGAGTTTTCGGTGAGATAAGCCATCTGTCCACCCCCAGCGGGCATAGAAAAAATATTAGTTCCCGCCTGATGCTAAGGTAAGGGGCTTCCCCGTTGTCCAAGGCGGTAATGATTGGTCAGCTAAAGCGGTCCTACGTGATGGCCCAGGAGCTCCACGCAGGGTTTCCCCACCCACTGGCTGTGTGTGTTTGGGCAAGTTCCTTCCACTCTCTGTCTCAGTTTCTCTAGGAACAGGGATGGTGATATCAGGACCTGCCTCTGGGGGCCATTGTGAGGACTGACGGACTTAACAAGGCATTCGGAAGAGACGCCCACAGACGGGGAGTAAACGTCAGTCAGCACTCTGTGCTCCTCCCGTCCCGTCCTATCCGAGGCCATGGAGCAGAGCAGGAGAGGACTGGAGCGTGGGCAGTGACGGCCCCGGAGGGGTTCTAGGCTATCCTCGTGAGCCTTTCGAAAGGGCGGGAATGTGTCTATTTCGTTTCCCTTTATAAATTAAGGACAGAGTTTTCTCTCTCTTTCTTCATACTTGACAAAACTAAAAGTGATTTATAAGAACAAACTTTTCACGGACAACTCTTCTACAAAATTGGCTCCCCCACCCGGCACAACAGAAGTTCCCTCTCCTGTACTGATCTTCAGAGGCGAAATGCTTGCTTTGCATTCTCATTCCTGTTTTTTTTTTTTTTAGGAGTGTCCCGAAATAATGAATTCAATATTGTTTGATAATCTACATGGATGACATTTGATATGAAATTGTCATTTCAACAAGTAATAGGAAGCAGGCAAGGCAAGGGCTATAAATCATACTGTTGTTTCTTATTATTGACTTCTAGTGATAAGCCTGCAACTGATGTATTACCCTAAAGAGACTTTTAAAAGATTATAATTAAGCTCTTTTTTTATAGTAAATGATTTTTTTTTCCCGGAGAACAGCAAATGTCATCCTAATGTTGGATCTTAAAATTTGCTTAAACCTTTTGGGTTTGCCCTGCATACCAGCTGTAGGCGATGTTTCACTGCCAGACGGGTAAATCCGTCTGTCTGGGCAGACGCGAGTGAGTGACAGCAGAAGAGAGGAAAAGAGAGACAGAAGCAAAGAGGGAGGGAGGCGAGGAGCAGACCGGGGAGGTGAGAAATAAACCCATTGGTTAATTGTCTCTGTCTTCTGGTCTTCCATGTTTAATTTATCCAGCACACAGCTCCCCTCACTTCCAGCCACTGATGGGGAAGGTACGGTCTGAGGATTGGAGCTGCTCTCTTCTATGAGCAACCCCAGAAACACGGACCCATGATTTCTGGACTCAGACGCAGCGTTGAGGTCTGCAGCAGATGAAGCTCTGAAGGTTAGGAATGGCAGGTGTCTGTCCTGCCAGCAGGGCTGGTGTTCTACCAGTTGCTCAATATCTCCACTGCCGCCCCTGCTTGAGTGCAGGTGTAGAGAGTCACAGACTTGCCAGTGTCCCCTGGGTGGCAGGGACTCCCCCAACTCTGCTCTGTGTCCTCGGAACAGAGCGCTGACTCTCACATAGTCCAGGCAGAAAGTTAATACTTGGCCAGTAGCCGAGCAACTGGGTATAGTGGGCTGAACGGTGGTCCCCCCAAATAGGTCAAAATACGTCCTAATCCCTGAAATCTGAGTATTACCTTATATATGAAAGAGTGACTGCAAGTTCACATCACAAAAGTTGGGATGAGGTTGAGGATCTTGGGAGAGGAGCTTAT
>PVJI01011236.1:0-56929 GCA_004026765.1 Micronycteris hirsuta
GCAGTGAGGGACAAATACCATATGATCTCACCTTTAACTGGATCATAATCAACAAAAGCAGAAAGTAAGCAAAACATAACCAGAGACACTGAAATTAAGAACAGTGTAACAATAGCCAGGGGGGAGGGGGGAGGGGACAATGGGGAGAAGGGTTTTCAGGAATCACTGTAGAGGACACATGGACAGAACTAAGGGGGGAGGAGGGAGTCTGGGGGGAGGAGGTGGGGTTGGAGGGAAAGGGAGGAGGGGAGGGGAGAGGATGCAAATAACTGTAATTGAACAATAATAAAGTAATTATTAAAAATAAATAAATAAATAATGTTTGGACAACTGGACAGATACATGCAAAAAAAAATGAAACTAGACCACCTTCTTACAACATACACAAGAGTAAACTGAAAATGAATTAAAAACTTAAAAGTGTTAGATTTGAAAACATAAAAATCCTAGAAGAAAACATAGGCTGTAAAATCTTGGACATTCCTTGTAGCAATATTTTTTTCTGATTTGTCTCCTCAGACAAGGGAAAAGAACAACAACAACAAAAATAAGCAAATGGGACTACATCAAACTAAAAGTTTTTGCACAGCAAAGGAAACCATCAGCAAAATGACAAGACAACCCACAGAATGGAAGAACATATTCACCAATGGTATATCTGATAAGGGAATAATATCCAAAATTTATAAAGAACTTATACAATTCAACACCAAAAACACCCCCCAAACAATCCAATTAAAAATGGGCAAAGGACCCAAATAGACACTTCTCCAAAGAGGACATACAGATGGACAATAGACATATGAAAATATGCTCAAAGTCACTAATTATTAGAGGAATGCAAATTAAAACCACAATGAGATATCACCTCACACTTGTCAGAATGGCTGTCATTAATAAATCAAACAAGAGTTGTGAGCATGTGGACAAAAGAGAACCCTTGTGCACTATTGGTTAGATTGCATATTGGTGCAACCACTGTGGAAAGCAGTATAGAGTCTCCTCAAAAAATTAAAAATGCATCTGATTTTTTGACCCAGTAATTCCACTTCTGGGACTATATTCAAAGAAATCTGAAACACTAATTTGAAAGAATATATGCACCCCTATGTTCATTGCAACATTATTTGCAACAGCCAAGATTTGGAAGCAGCTTAAGTGCTCATCAGTAGGTGAGTGGATAAAAAAAAGCTCTGCTATATGTACACAATGGAATACTACTCACCTGTTTAAAAAAAAAGGGAAATCTTAACCTTTTGCCACAGCATTGATGGACCAGAAAGTATTATGCTAAGTGAAATAAGCCAGTCACAGAAAGGCAAATACCATATGATTTCACTTATATGTGGAATCTAATGAACAAAATAAACAAACAAAATAGAGACAGATTCACAGATACAGAGAACAGACTGACAGCTGTCAGAGGAGAGGGAGTTTGGGGAGCTGGGTGAAAAAGGTGAAGAAATTAAGAAAAAAAACCTCATAGGCCCACACAGCAGAACAGTGATTACCGAGGGGAAGGGGTGTCGGAGGAGACAGAAGAGAGTGCAGGGGAATAAATGGTGATGGAAGGAGACTTGACCTGGGGTGATGAACACACAATACATTATACAGATGATGTGTCATAGAATTGTACACCTGAAGCCTACATAATTTTATTAACCAATGTCACCTCGATAAATTCAATAAATTTTTTTAAATTAAAGAATAAAAGGTATTCTAGCATGTAGTAGCTCCCTCAACCTCTCAACCTCCGGGAATGGCCTCAGTGCTACCATTTCATGAAGAAAACACATTAGCAAGAATCACATGTGAAATGACCTATCGTATCCTTTAAGTTCCGTGACTGTGGTTTATCCCAGGGCTATGACAGGGCTGCCTCCGTCTGGATCCAGATCTCCCAAACCACAGTCTTCACTGCCCTCTTGGGCTTTGTTAATGTTGCCACCCGACTTCCCAGCTGCTGCCCTATCCTTTTTCCAAATACCTAAGTGCCCATTAGTTTATAGCACTGCGCAGATTCTCTAGCACCTTATGTCTGGCTCCTGCCCTCACAGGCAACACGCAAATGTTTAGGGTGGGAGAACCAACTGAAAGACCAGCTAATAAATAAACCATATGATATACACACACTCAATGCTCTCAAACCCTAATTTGAAAATAAAATCCCCATTCTGTTTAACCAGACTATAATATTTTTCTTTTTGATAAATATATACCAGAGTACAGCAGGTTTCTCAATCTGGGCACTATTAGCATTTTGGTCCAGATAAGTTTTGGGGGGGAGTGCTGCCCTGCGCATTATAGAATGTTTACAGCATCCTGTGCCTCAGCTCACTAGATGCCAGTAGCAGCCACTCCCCAGATGTCTCCAGACATTGCCAGATGTTCCATCGAGAGCTACTGGGATAAACAATGCAATCTGAAATCCAGACCTACAAAAAAAGGCAATGAATACATGAGATCGAAGCAAATGGGATTTAACCTTTAAAACAGGCAAAATGTTGGTAATTGGTGAATCTTACACTTTTCTGTAACCTTGAAATTCTTTTCAAATAAAGTTTTTTTAAAAAGTACAGAAGAAAGACATAGCTTGGATTCAAACTTGATTCTCCCTGTTTTAGCTTTATTGAGATATAACTCCTGTACCATACTATTTACCCACATAAACGGTAAAAGTCAGTGTTTTTTAGTGAATTCACAGGGTTGTACAACCATCACCACAATTTAATTTTAGACATTTTCATTCTCTCCAAAGAAAAATCCTATACCCATTAGCAGTCACACAGGTTGCTGCCAAGCAACTCCCAATCTACTTTGTGGAGCTTTGCTTATTCTGAACATTTCATGCAAAATAATTGTAAATGTAAGGTGTGGTCTTTTGTGGCTGGCTTCTTCTACTTAGAATGTTTTCAAGGTTCATCCACATTGTGGCATGTATTACTTATTCCTTTTTATTGCTGAAAAATAGTTTTTGGTGAATGTATGTTTTCATTTCTCTTGGGTATATACCTAGGAATAGAATTACTAGGTCATATGGTAACTCTGTTTATTAATTTGAAGAACAGCACTTTTTAATTTTTTTATAATTTTTTAAATATTTTATTTATTTTTAGAGAGGAAAAGGGAAGGAGAAAGAGAGGGAGAGAAACATCAACATGTGGTTGCACCTTGTACTCCCCCTACTGGGTACCTGGCCCACAACCCAGGCATGTGTCTTGACTAGGACTCAAACCAGCAACTTTTCGTTCACAGGCCGGCACTCAGTCCACTGAGCCACAGCACTTTATATTCCCACCAGCAATGTATAAGGATTTCAGTTTCTCTGCATCCTCCTGAACACTTGTTATTGGCTGGCTTTTGGTGATAGCTATCTTACCTCATTGTGGTTTTGATTTGCATTTCCCTGATGACTCATGATGTTAAGCATCTTTTCATGTGTTTATTCACTATCTGTATACCTCATTTGGACAAATATCTATTCAAATCCTTTTCAATTTTTAAAAATTAAGCTTTTATTGTGAGGTCATTGTAGCTTTACATATAGCTATAAGAAATAATGTGGAGAACATCTATGTGTCCTACACTCAGTTTCCCCCATAGTAACATTCTGCAAAACGATAGTACAATATCACAACCAGAATATCGACACTGATACAGTGAAGATACAGAACTTTTCCATCACCACAAGGATCCCCTCCAGTGCCCTTTTATAGCCGCATCTACTTCCCTCCTGCTCCCACCCCTTCTTACCCCTGGCAACCACTAATCTGTTCTTCACTTCTACAATTTTGTCATTTCAAGAATGTTATATGAATGTAATAATACAGTATATATCCTTTTGGGATTTTTTCCCAACTTGGCATAATCCTCTGGAGATTCATCCAGGTTGTTGGCATGATCTGTAGTTTGTTTCTGAGGAGTACTCCATCATATGGATATACCAATTTGTTTAAACATTCATCTATTGAAGGACATTTGGGTCATTTCCAGTTTTAAGCTATTACAAATAAAGCTGCTATAAACATATGTGTTCAGGTTTTGATTTAAACATATGTCTTCATTTCTCTGGGATAAATGCCCAGGATTGCACTTGCTGGGTTGTATGCTAGTTGTATGTTTTGGTTTTTAAGAAACTGCCAAACTGATTCCCAAAGTGCTGTACCATTTTACATTCTCTCCAGGAGTGCTTGAGTGATCCAGTTTCTATGAATGAAGGCCGAGTGGGAGAAGGGAGAGCCGGTCCTCCCTACTATGCTTGCCTGCTATGGAGCTTTTGCAACAAGGCGCTGTGGGAGAGGGATGAGAACACTGGCAGCCTGCCCCTCCTGGGGTTCGACTGTCATCTCAGACTAGGAGCTCTGTGGAGGAGCTCTGCCTGCTCAAGATAAAGATTTTCTTCAATGAATGTTTATTCATTTGCAGTATGCTCTTAGGGCAATTCCCAGAGTTGTTGTTTTTTTTTTTAAATAATTTTCACCAATTTGTTTGCTAAGGAGGTTGGCTGAGCTCCTTACTCTGCCATTCTGGAAGTCAATCCATAAAAATAAACTACAAGCTTCTGCTCCTTAAAAGACATTGTTAAGAAAAATAAAAGACAAGCCACAGACTGAGAGAAGTATTTTAAAAATACATCTGATAAAGGACTTGTACCCTGAATATACAAAGAACTCACAAAACTAAATAAGAAGAAAACAAATAATCTAAAAATATATAAATGTCAAATAAGCATGTGGAAAGATACTGAATATAAGGCATTAGGGAAATGCAAAATTAAAATCACAATGAGATATCACTACGTGGGAGGGGAGGTACAAGGCAGAGGGGAATAAAGGGGAGAAAAAATGGGACAACTGTAATAATATAATCAATAAAATATATTTAAAAAACAATGAGCTACCACTAGATATGCATTAAAATGACTATAATCAGAAAAACTGACAATATCAAGTGTTGGTGAAAATGTAGATGACTGGAACTCTCATATTGCTGAGGGGAATGGAAAATGGTACCACTACTTTGGAAAAGTCTCACAATTTTTTTTTTAGAATTAAATATGCCCCTTCTTAATATTTACCCAAAAGAAGTAAAAGTTTGTGTTTACACAAAGTTCCATATGCAAATGTTTATAGTGGCTTTATTCATAATTGCCAATGTCCTTCCACTGATAAATGAAGAAGTAAGATGTGGTACATCCACACAGTGGGATACCACACAGCAATACAAAGGAACATGCAAACTGATGATGCAAAAACATGGATGAATCTCAAATGCAATGTGCTACATGTCATGAATTCAGTGATGCCTCTCTCCCAAAAAGTAAAGTCCTAACCCCCTAACATCTCAAAATGTGACCTTATTTAGAAATAAGGTCATTGGTGGTAAGCAAAGAGAACAGGGCCCATCCTTTATGACTACACGGTATGCTAGGCACTGGACTCAACTGCCTGATTCCAGGACTCTTAGATGCATGTCCATGGGCTGCCACTAACCTCTCCAAGCCTCAATTTTCTCATGTATAAAAGGAGATAATAATATTTATTTAACATGGTTATCGTACAAAATAAAAGAAAAAGCTGAAGTGCCTGGCACATTATAAGCACTGAATAAAGGCTAGTGATTTCACTATTTAGAAAAAAGAGATGGGGTCATTGCCGATGTAATTAGTTAAGATGAGATCATACTGGAATAGTGTGGTCCTTACTCCAATATGAGCGGTGGGTCCTTGTAAGAGACACACAGGGAGAAGCCACGCAATGACAAAGGCAGCACACTGGGAGAACGCCATGCAGTGACAGGCAGACTGCAGTTATGTAGCTGTAAAATATGGAATGCCAAGAATTGCTGGTGACAGCAGACACAGAGATAAAGGCAGGAACAGATTCCCCCCAGAGCCATCCAGAGATCATGTCCCTTCTGACAACGTGATGTCGGACTTCTAGCATCCAGAACTGTGAGATAATATATTTCTGTTGTGTAAACCACCTAGTTGGGGTCTTTGTTACAGCATCCCTAAGAAAGTATTACACTAAGCTTAAAAAAGCCATGCCCAAAAGGCGTTTATAAGACACTTTGGAAAAGGCAAAACTACAGGGATGGAGAACAGACCTGTGGTGCCAGAGGTGGGGGGTAGGACGAAGGACTAACTACAAAGAGACATGGGAGAATTTCGAGAACAATAGAAAAAGTCTATCTCCTGATTGTGATAAGAGGGAAACAACTGCATGTGTTTGTTAATCATATGTTAGACTATGTAAATTTAAATTTTTAAATTTTACTCTATGTAAATTTTATCTCATTAAACCTGACCCAGCTGCCATCCAAAAACCATAAACAAAAACCTTGTACAGTAACCATCTGTATGTCTCCCATCAATAATTCCAAAGTATCATCTAATATCCGTCCATATTCCAACTTCTCCAATAGTACTCAAAATGTCTTTTGTAATTGCCTTTTTGCTACCACAAATCAATCAAAGATTATATAACACATTTGGATGTTATGTCTCTGCAGTCTTTTAATCTAAAATAATTCTTCTCATTTTTTTCCTTTTCATGACCTTTTGTTTAGGCCAGTTGTCTTACAGAATGTTTTGCAATTTCTGTCTTTGATTGCTTCCTCGTGGTGTTATGAAATATTCTTCTATGTCTTTATTTCCTGTAAACTGGAAGTTAGGTCTAGAGGCTTGATTAGATTCCAGTTAAACACTTTTTGGCAAGAACAGTTCACAAGGGATGGAAACTTATTTTTCTATCTTGTTGGCCCCCTTGCATGCCTATTTTCCTGCCTTTCTTCCTCATACTATGAAGGACTTGTGTACCAACCTGTGCAACAAAATCTTGTGGAAGGCGTGGTGTACCAGCTAGATACTGAAGCCACAAATATCAAAAATCAAAATATTTAGTAACTGCTACAAGGAGTTGAGTCCCATGCTAGGTGCTGGGGACACAGTGTTAATGCAAACATGGACCCTGCCTCCAAGGAGTTTATAGTCTAATAAATGAGAAAGATATTCATGAAAAAGAAAACCCAGAAATAATGTGATAAATGCTATGAAAGAGAAGCGCAGGAGACTATGGCTCTGTGAAATGAGGAAAGCTAATCTAGAGGGTGTACCGTTCAAGCTGAGGACTGAAGGATGGGCAGATATCAAGAAGGAGAAAGGCAGGGAAGTTGGAGCAAGGGGAGGTGGGCTACAAGCAGCTCATTCATTGGTGCAGGATCCAGATACACAAACAGGCAATTACAATTCTCTCTGGTGCAGCTCTGAAAGGAGCCCATGTCCTAGATGCAGAGGGACAGAAGCAGCTTCCCGGAGAGGTTGTTGTCTAAGCTGAGGCCTAAAGGGTGACTGACTCAGTGGAGATAAACAGAGGAAGCATGAGGAGGTAAACAGCTAGCTAGTTAGTGAGTAGAATTAAATCTGTGTAGAAATTTAGTCCTGGCTGGCATGGCTCAGTTAGTTGGAGTGTCGCCCTGTAGACTGAAATGTCATGGGTTCAATTCCTGATCAGAGCACATACCCAGGATGTAGTGTTCGATCCCCAATCGGGTCACCTGTGAGAAGGCAACTGATCAATGCTTCTCTCTTGCATCGATGTTTCTCTCTCTCTCCCTCCCTCTCTCTAAAAACAATGAAAAAATGTCCTTGAGTAAGGATAAAAAAATCTGTGTAGGAATTTAGTTTCAAGAAAACTAAGAAGTACTTGCCAAAAATTTTAATCTTAATTAATCAAGACTCTAGACCTAACTTCTGATTTAGAGGAAATACGGGGAGACACAGGATTTTAAAATCACATTGTCTTAAATTTTAAAACCCTAACCAGAGAAGTTCAGAATTATGGTCAGACCAATCCAGCATTCTCTTTTGTCATCCAAAAAAACCCAAAACAAAACTGTAGCTCCTGGAAGAAGAGGTGACCTGTTAAAGCCTTTTACTCCATTCAACTTTTCTGTATATTCAGGTTAGGCCAAATGGCTCACAACCATTATCCATTAGAATAAAATAGCCCTGCTATTGTTGCTTCTAATCGTGATTATGACAATTTTTTTAAATAGATTTTTTTCTATGCCGCACAAGAAAGGGGTAGCAGAGTAAGAAGAAATCATTCCAAAGTTGTCAGCTCCAAAGTCCCTGTATTTAACTACCACACAGAAGTGTCCCAACTAATAATGACAATGGTGACTTTCAAGGTGAAGGTAAGAGAAGGTTTCTTGTAATGTATATCAAAAGAAGGGACAGATTCTCAGCACAATAAGGATACAGGAGTGATGCAAGCAGGAGGTTAATTGGCCCAGTATGAGTGGTCTAGTTATTTATTTATTTTTAAAAATTTATTTTTAGAGAGAGGAGAAGGGAGGGAGAAAGAGAGGGAGAGAAACAGCAATGTGTGGTTGCCTCTCATGTGGCCCTCACTGGGGACCTGGCCCGCAACCCAGGCATGTGCCCCAACTGGGAATCGAACCGGGACCCTTTGGTTCGCAGCCCGCGCCCAATCCACTGACCTACACCAGCCAGGGCAAGTTATTTTTTTAAATGGAATTTATTGAGATGACATTGGCTAATAACATTACATAGGTTTTAGGTGTACAATTCTGTAATACATCATCTGTATGTTGTATTGTGTGTTTACCACCCAAAGTCATCTCCTTTCATCACCATTTATCTCCCCTTTACCCTCTTGAACTTCCCCCACTTCCCTTCCCCTCTGGCAATCACCATACTGCTATCTGTGTCTATGAGTTTTGTTTTTCTTAATCTCTTCATCTTTTTCACCCAGCTCCCCAATCCCCATCTCTGACAGTTGTCGGTCTGTTCTCTGTATCTATGAGTCTGTTTCTATTTTATTAGTTTATTTTGTTCATTAGATTCCACATATAAGTGAAATCATATGGCATTTGTCTTTCTATGACTGGCATTTCACTTAGCATAATACTGTCCAGGTCCATCCATGCTGTCGCAAAAGGTAAGATTTCCTTATTTTTTACAGCTGAGCAGTATTCTGTTGTGTAAATGTACCACAGTTTTCTTTTAGATTTATTTATTTGTTTGTTTATTTGAGAGAGGGGAAGAGAGTGAGAGAGAGGGAAAGAAACATCAATGTGAGAGAGAAATATCAATTGGTTGCCTCTTGTATGTGCCCTGACTGGGGACTGAACCTGCAACCTAGGCAATGTGCCCTGACCGGGAATCAACTGGCAACCTTTTGCTTTGTGGGACGATGCCCAACCCACTGAGCTACACCAGTCAGGGCACCACAGCTTTTTTATCCACTCATCTACTGATGGGCACCTGAGCTGCTTCCAAGTCTTGGCTGTGGTAAAACACTGCAAGGAACATAGGTGTGCATGGTTATTTTTAATGCTTGAACAGGAGGTCAGGCCACAGGCAGAAATTTTCATCCCCTGTCCTCCTTACCCTCCACGAGGAATAGAAAATGTAGAAAATGACTATGCTTTTAAGAAATAAAAAACAGCCCTGGCTGGTGTAGCTCAGTGGATTGAGCACAGGCTGGGAACCAAAGGGTCCCGTTTCAATTCCCAGTCGGGGCACATGCCTGGGTTGCAGGCCAGGTCCCCAGTGAGGGCCATGTGAGAGGCAACCGTATATTGCTGTTTCTCTCCCTCTCTTTCTCCCTCCCTTCCCCTCTCTCTAAAAATAAATAAATAAAATCTTTAAAAATAAAATAATAATAAAAAAAAAGAAATAAAAAACTGGACCCTGGGCCCTGGCCAGTTGGCTTAGCTGGTTGAAATGTGGTCCAGATTCAATTTCCAGTCAGGGCTTGTACTGAAAGTGAGTGATTGATGTTTCTCTCTCAATTCCATGTTTCTCTCTCTCTTTCTCCCTCTCAAATCAATAAATATAACCTCAGGTGAGGATTAAAAAAAAGCAGTTGGGATATTTGGGGGAAGCAATAGCAACTAGGACTATGGGAAGGGGGAAGATGGAAGGAGAGGCTGAGGGGAAGTCTGCTGATCAGAGACTGGCCCTCTGAGTGCCGTGGACACTAAGCCCCTCACTCATGGCTGAACAGCTTACAGACTCTGTAACAGAGGCCACTCAAATCTCTGTCATGCCATGTACTCTAGGTTGGTTAGACTATCATGCACAATTCTGAATAAAAAGATTCATTCACCATGTTCCATGATCCCATGCATTTAACAACCAACTGGAAGATAGTTTTCTTAGAAACTGTTCCATCATGGGCTTCCAATAACTTATAGTAACATCAGGTACTGTGCTGGGTGCTTTAGAGGCATTCATTATCGCTGATCCCTGCAGTGACCCAGCAGAAGAAATCCTTGAGACTTAGTCATGTAAGATCAAACCAGACAATTTTTTGTTGTGCTTGTCTGACTTGGACATAGCTAAACTACCCAAAGACTGTGCCTCTAAACCTGTGAGGAAGCACTTGTTTTTTAAATTTCCAATCTATCATAGCCTGATAATTTTATAAGATACATAATTTTATAAAATACAAATATGTACAACACAAGCCCAAACTTATTACATTCAACATACATACTCTAAGAAATTGCTGTAAATGCTTCTAAACATTTACTCTGAACTTCTGTACCCATCTTATCATAGAATGGCACTAGAGCTGTGGTTCCTACTCTTGAGGGCATTTCAGAATCATTCCACTGCCCTGGCTGGTGTAGCTCAGTGGATTGAGCGTGGGCTGGGAACCAAAGGGTCCTGGTTCGATTCCCAGTCAGGGCACATGTCTGGGTTGCGGGCCAGGTCCCCACGAGGGCCATGTGAGAGGCAACCATACCTTGCTGTTTCTCTCCCTCTCTTTCTCCCTCCCTTCCCCTCTCTCTAAAAAAAAAATAATAATAATCATAATTCCAGAACTCTTGTCAACTCTTGTCAAATATATGCGCTTGGCCTCCTCCCAGAGTAGAGTCTGATTCAGCAGGCTTGTCATGTTTCATAGACACTCCCTGGGGGATTCTGATGTCCATCCCTGGTTAAGAACTACTTGCTGCTCTAACATATTGCCAAAGCTACTGTTTCCAGTTTGGTGCAAACTCAGAGAATCAAGATACTCTTTCAGAACTGGTGCAAACTCAGAGAATCAAGATACTCTTTCAGAATTCAGTAAAACGAGGACTGGGCATGGTGGTGGGAGGAAGGGTCAGAATGCCAGAGAACTGTGGGAACTGAAGAAAAAAGGCAATCAACTGTTGCCTTTCCTAACATCTGTATTACCACCTAGTGCTATTTCAGCAACAATTTAAAACTTCTGATGTCTGGTTCAAGCATGAAATCTCTCTGAGCAGCACATTAAAAGCAGTCAAAATTGCATTTTGCAGATAACCGCTCCCAGCTGCAATGACATCTCTATTATGTTTCCTCCTACACAGCCCTGCCTTTGTAAGAACAGACCATGTGCATTTGAGGGATTCTGGGAAGAGTTCACCCCAGAGAAAAAAACTGTGAATTCCTAATTCACCCCAGAGGACAGCAAACTAGTAGCAGCCAGTCATTCTTAGGGAAAAAGCCTGGAGAGAGAAGCACTCTCTCTTTAGATCAGGGTCAACAGTGAAAAGCAGAAGTGCTGGTATACAGCTTCCCTCAAAAAAAAAAAAAAAAAAAAAGTCCAGTGACCTAAGTAACCCCAACAGAAGTGAGGATCAATAAGATACTTGTGACAAGAAATGACAAATAGGCTGACTGAGCCAAAATACAACTTATTTATTTTTCTACAATAATTATCTTTCTGTAGTATTACTGGTATGCTTGCGTGTGTTCAACGGCCCCTCCACAATGTTCAACGAGTACGCAGAGTCTGAGTACAGGACGTGTACTTTTCTCTCAGTCCTAGTCCTCTGCGGATATGTTCAAGTAGCAGGCGCTCAATAAAGTTTGGGAATAGTCCTCCAATTTCATTCTCTAGAAAAGATTTAAAACTCCTTGAAGGACATGGGGGGAGGGGGAGGGGAGGGGAGAGGATGCAAATAACTGTAATTGAACAACAATAAAGTAATTAAAAATAATAATAATAATAATAATAAAAAAACCTCCTTGAAGGACAATATGTTTCCAGACTACATTAAGGAATCCTACAGATCAATAAGAAAAAGACAAATAACTCAAAAGAAAAACAGGCAAAGGCTATGGACTATTTCACAGTAGAGGGAATAAAAATAGCAAAGACATGAAAAGATTCTCAACCTCACTGATGAATGGGAAAATGCCAGGCCAAAGAAGATACTACTTTTTAAAAAATATACTTTATTAATGATGCTATTACAGTTGTCCTGAGCTCCTGCAAGGGGAGGCACCTTCTTACTTCTGGAATACAATCTCTCCTCCTCCAGTGGACCAGGCCTCTGGAGCGGTCCTACACTTCTCTCTCTGGGCATTCTGGAAACTGCAGGAATATCAGGCCTGATTAAAACCCTGAACAGCCCCTGAAAAGATAATGATTCTCCTCCTTATCTGCATTCATAATTCAAAATAAAAATACTATTAAAGTAAAAATATCTTACAAAGTTCAATTTTTTTCTATGACTATGGTGATACTTTTGATATTTGAAAATTTTTAAATCTCTCAAAAAACTTTGGCTTAGCTGGAAGCACGTGCTTAATTCTAACTAGCTGGATGATTTAGCACATGGCAACACAAGAAAGAAAAATGGAATAAGTCATCAGCAATCTTTATAGTCCTTTTCCAAGACAAAGATGAGATAGAATGGAAGGAAAGGACAAGAATTTAACCACTACTTGTCTCATCAAACTAGGTCCTTAACAAGCCACGCACACAGTTAATTGGCTAAGCTTCCAGGTGCAAAACTAGGTGTGGCACTTGATCTACAAAGAATGGCTCCCTGGTTACTCAACAACCACTTCTCTCCCGGGGCTCATTCAAGACAACAGAGACTTGCTAGGTCTTGCCCCTCCAGCAATGGTTCCTGGCCTGCTTGCCTACAGGGGCTGCAAGTTGACTCTCTCAGGGTCAGGTCCCCAGTAAGGAGATTTCTTCAGCTCTTTAGGGACCTTCAAAATCAAATTCCCTTAGCTTTTTAATATCTGCTCCCTATGTGTACAGGGACAGGAAAAGAAACTGTTTGTTAAACTGTTGCATTATCCTTTCCCATTTATTAAAATTACAAGTACACACTTTGATGAAGAGAAGGGTCAGCTTTTTCCACCTGTCTCAGCAAGGGAGTTGGGTGTGTCTGTTAAGTCTCCCACTAGGTATTCCTGGACCCAGATTATCTACTTAATATTTTTTACTTTACTTCCTGATAGTGGGAAAAAAGATTTTCCTCTAAATTCCCTGTAGGTCAGATTCGAAGTGGGGGTACACTAGCCAGCAAATGGCTACATCTGTGGTTTAATGAATCATACAGTAACTTATGAAGTGATTTGCTTTCTTTGAGCTCAGAGGAGACCTGGGGAAAGGCATCTCCTTGGTCTTTGAGGTCCAAAGTCAGGTGGTCCCTCTGTGCCCTGAGGATTTAGCACCTTACTTCTAGCCCCTGCCCTGGCCAGCCAAATCCAGTCAGGTTGGGGCTCCAGGGAAGACTGAAAAGTTACATGGTCTGTCTGCCTTCTTGTCCATTCTTCGCCTGATGTTGATTGATAGCTAATATAAACCCTTTAGGCAAAATTTAGTTGTGCATTGAGTAACAACGCTCACCCCCTTTAAGTCTTCCACCACTAAACTCTGATTTGAGGGAAAAGGTAGAAGGGGATTTTTTTTTTTTAGGAACCCTCATTCCTTTCTGCAAACTGCTTGGAAAATGTGAGCAGGAATTTTCATGGGCTAACAAGACAAAGGTTCTTTTTGTATGTTCTCCTCACTTTCCCTTCCCTTTCCAGACTATACCCCTGGGGATTCTCTTCAGATGGTAGATAACCCCCTTGAAAAAACAGCAAATCTCAGCTTTCTTTCCAGTCAATCCAGAATGGGCCCACAGCTCTGCTGAGGAAGCTACAAAAACTGTTTCTGGCCTCAACTCCCGAGGGAGGGAGTAAGCCTTGGGGTTTGTTCAGCTGCATGTCTGTTAGCAGTCATAGGTTCTCTTAGTCCAGCTATGTTTAGCTTTGTTTGATTGTCTTCCATGGGAACACAACTTTTTTTCAGCTCTCCACTCATAACAACTCATCACCAAGGACCTGAGCCCCAGATGATGAGCTGGATATCATCTGGGTTTGTAAACATCCACCAAGAGAAAAGAAAGGCCCCTTCCATGAAGACATGTGATCCCGCTTATTTCTGGAAATGTGTTCCCTTTCCACCTCCAGATCCAAAGACATATCCCTCTATCCTTCACAAGTTGACCTGATGTTAAAAGCTTTGGCTTTGCCCTGACTAGTGTGGCTCAGTGGGTTGGGCATTATCCCACAAAGTAGGGGGTCACCGGTTCGAATCCCAACTCAGGGCACATCCCTGGGTTGTGGGCCAGGTCCCTGGCTGGGGGCCTGCAAGAGGCAATCTTGCACATCAATGCTTCTCTCCCCATCTTTCTCCCCACCTTCCCCTTTTTCTAAAAATAAAATAATTTCTTCAAATATATTTTATAGATTATGCTATTATAGTTGTCCCAATTTTTCCCCCTTTGCCCCCTCCACCCGGTACTCCCATTACCTCTAGCAATCCAGCCCCCTTAGTTAATGCCCATGGATTGTGCACGTAAGTTCTTTAGCTTCTCCATTTCCTACACTGTTCTTAACATCCCCTTGTCTATTTTGTACCTACCAATTATGCTTAATCCCTGTACCTTTTACCCCCTTCTCCCCCTCCCAGCTGATAAACCCCCAAATGATCTCCATATCTATGATTCCGTTTCCTGTTCTGGTTGTTTGCTTAGTTTGTTTTCTAGATTCAGTTGTTGATAGTTGTGAATTTATAGCCATTTTAATGACAATACTTTTGATCTTCTTTTTCTTAAACAAGTCCCTTTAATATTTCATATAATAATGGCTTGGTGATGATAAACTCCTTTAGCTTTACCTTGTCTGGGAAGCACTTCATCTGCCCTTCCATTCTAAATGATTGCTTTGCTGGATAGAGTAATCTAGGTTGCAAGTCCTTGCTTTTCATCACTTTGAATACTACTTGCCAGTCCCTTCATGTCTGCAAAGTTTCTTTTGAGGTATCAGCTGACAGTCTTATGGGAACTCCTTTGTAAGTAACTCTAATTTTTTCTTGCTGCTTTTAAAATTCTCTCTTTATCTTTAATCTTTGGCATTTTACTTATGATGTGTCTTGGTGTGTTCTTCTTTGAGTCCAACTTGTTTGGGACTCTCTGTGCTTCCTGGACTTAAATGTTTACTTCCCTCACCAAATTAGGGAACTTTTCTTTTATTATTTTTTCAAAGAAGTTTCAGTTTCTTGCTCTTCCTCTTCTCCTTCTGGCATCCCTATGATTTGAATGTTGGTATGTTTGGAGATGTCCCAAACTATCCTCGTTTTTTTTAAATTATTTTTTCTTCTTGTTGTTCTGGTTGAATGCTCATTTCTTCCTTATGTTCCAAATCGTTGATTTGAATCCCAGGTTCATCCCCGGTAGATTTTTCTTTATTTCACTTGGTTCCCTGTAGATTTTTCTTTATTTCAACGTAGTGTAACCTTCATTTCTTCCTGGGTCATTTTTATTTTGTTGCCGTACTCAGTGAGTTCTTTGAGTATCCTGATCACCAGTGTTTTGAACTCTGCATCTGATAGGTCGGTTATCTCTGTTTCATTTAGTTTTCTGGGGTTTTGTTCTGTTCTTTCATTTGGGCCATATTTCTTTGTCTCCTCAATTTGGCAGCCCCGCCCCCACCCCATTTTTTCCTGTATATTAGATAGAGCTGCTTTGACTCCCTGTCTTAGTAGCATGGCTTATTGTAGAAAAAAGAGCAGTAAATTGTTTGATGTGGAGCTTTAGGTAATTGCCAGGGTGGGGCAATGTGTTCCACTGCTTTGTGGTTGTGTGTGGCTGGAGGGCTTGGAGAGAGGACAATGACGTTGCCTGGCTTCTGGAGGTTTACTTGGAACTTGCTGTGTGCCTGGAGCCCTTCCAGCTGTTGCCCTGGTGCTGAATCCTAGAGGGAGTGGGTCTGTGTACATTTTAAGTCCATGCAGGCCCTTTAAGAGGAGTCTCCTGAAAACCTGGCAGTTTCTTCTGCCACCCCAACCCCCACTGGTTTTTACAGCCAGATGTTATGGGAATTTACCTTCCTGGCGCCAGAACCCTGGGCTGTGTGGTCTGGTCAGGGGCTGAGATCGCTCACTCCCAAGGTGTCCTTTCCAATTTTTATCTACCACACATGAATGTGTGACCTCCCATTTCACCACTGCAACCTTTCCATGTCACATCATGCCTCCATGCCTCTCTGCCTTTCTCTGCGTCTCTACCCCTCCTACCCATCTGGATGAATGTGGCTTCTTTAAATCCTTGGTTGTTGGACTTCCATACAGTTCAATTTTCTAGCGGCTCTGGGTGTTATTTGTTTTGAGGTCTAGTTGTAATTCTCTCTATGGTTGCACAAGGAGGCAAAATGTATTACCTATGTCACCATCTTGACCAGAAGTAAATAATCTTTAAAAATATACTAATAGCTTTAGCTTAAAATATTGTAATATCTATGTATGGTATCAGATGGGTACTAGACTTCTTTACAGAGGTGATCACTTCCTAAAGTATATAAATGTCTAGTTACTATGTTGTACACTTGAAACTAACATAATATTGTATGTCAGCTGTAATTGGAAAATAAACAATTTTTAAAAACTGAAAAAAAAAAAAAAAGAAAGAAAGAAGTTCTGGCTTAAAACCTCCCCCGATGACTTCAGTTCTCCCTGACCTTTCTCTTTGCTGAGCCTCTCCCACCAATTGTTATAGCACTCTATCGGGCTAGTGACTAGTATTGCTTGTAAAATGCTTCATGTTACAGGTTTCAGCTCCCTAAGGAGACAGTTCCTAACAGTAGTAACAATGATAATAACAGCAGCAGCAAACATTTATAGATGACTGACTCCATGCAGATATTCTATTTCACATGTTAATTCATTTTATTTCCCCAATGTCCTACTGAGGTATGTACTACTGTAGCATCACCTTTTTGTTTTGTTGTTGTTTTTTTTTTTTACAACAGAAGAAACCAAGGCACCAAGATTGCACAACTAGTAAATAAAGAAGCCAGGCTTTAACCCAAGCTGAAGAGCCCTTAGGTCTCTAAAAGATATCTTTTACATTAATCCCTAAGTCCTATTCACTCCATAGTACTTAACCCTGGGAATTAGATTTATCATCCTCCCCGCTGTTGAGGCTCAGTGGATTAAGTACCAGCCTGCACACAAAGGGTCACTGGTCTGATTCCCAGTCAGGGCACATGCCTGGGTTGCAGGCCAAGTTCCCCAGTGTGCGGCACATGAGAGGCAACCACACATTGATGTTTTCTCCCTCCCTTACCCTCTGTCTAAAAATAAATAAATAAAGTCTTTTTAAAAAATAGATTTATCACCCCTATTTTCAGATGAGAAAACTAAACTTGCTTGAGGTCACACAACCAGGAACCTGTGGAGAGCTGTGATACAAGCCTAGATCTAATGCTTTCTTCCCACTGCCAAATGGAAACCATGGACTTGATTAGCATTATACCTCAGATACTCATCTCATGCACAGTGACAAAGACATTTGCACGCAGGGGAAGGAGAAAGGATAAAAAGATGTGTGAGATAAGTGGCAGACAAGGAGATACTAAAATGTTGTTGGTGCTATGATGGCAGTTGTGAAAGTTCAGCAACCATAAAGAGATGAGGTTGTATTCAAAGGATCCTTAGATTGTCACATAGGGAAATGAACTTAGACTTTCTGCAAAGTTTCTAACCCAAGGTTTTGTGATAAAAGAGATTTTGTGATAAACTCTGTTGACCAGAAAATTCAACTAAGAGCACCCTGAGTATTCTGGTTCATTAGGTCTTTGCTATGAATAACCCTCCCAATCCATTATAGTGTTGCTACTTCCTGCACTGCCCCTGGTTCCACAGTGAGTGGGTAGAGGTGGTCACAGATCATCTTCTGGGAATTCTGGAAACTCCTGACACAATAAAATATCCAGTGAACATGTACATTTTTTTCTGGGAAAGAGAATCCATAACTTTTAGTGGACTCTTTAAGACATAAAGTGTTATCCAGACTTCTGGCAAGATGGAGGCGTAGGTGGACACGCCGTGCCTCCTCGCACAACCAAATGAGGAAAAAAACAGTAATTTAATTAAACAAAACCAGCCAGATCTGACAGAAAATCAAACTGAGAGGAAGTCCGACAACCAAGGAGTTAAAGAAGACACATACATCCAGTCTGGTAAGCGGGGTGGAGCTGGTGAAGAGAGCGCGCAGGGAGCGGGGCGTTGAGTGCACGGCAACGCTATAGCTACCGGGAGGGACCCGTGGCAGCCAGCACCCAGCCCACCTGGACACAGCGGGGCTGAGACAGGTGGACCGGGTGGGTCCTCATTTGCACGCAGATAAACCGAGAGAAAAAACAGGGAGCAGAGCAGACGAGGAATCGCACCAACTCGGGAAAATAACACCTCAAACCACTGATTGAAAACACCTGTGGGGGTTGAGGCGGTGGGAGGAACTCCCGGCCTCACGGGAGAGTTCACTGGGGAGACCCACGGGAACTTGGAGCTGTGCAGGCTCATCCACCGACCCTGCAGCCAGCATAGAGGGGCCCCACATGCTTGAGCGTAGCGGTGTGAGTGTGGAGAGCGGAGCAAGCGCCATTGTTCTCTCAGGACCTGCCCCCACTGGATGCGTCACAACACAGTGTTTCCCTGCCCTGGTAAACACATAAAGTGACAGATACACTGAAAAAAAAAAATGGCCTAAATGAATGAACAGATCAAAGTTGCAGAAAAACCACAACTAAGTGACCAAGAGATAGCCAACCTATCAGATGCAAAGTTCAAAGCACTGGTAATCAGGATGCTCACAAAATTCGACGAAAATTATCGCAATTACTTGAACAAATGAAGGATAATATAAAGGAAATGAGGAGAAATCTGCAGGGAACCAATAGAGATGAGAAGGAAACTGGGACTCAAATCAATGGAGTGGACCAGCAGAAAGAAAAAAACACCCATCTAGAAAAGAATGAAAACAAGAATTCAAAAAACTGAGGAGGGGCTCAGGAACCTCCAGGATAACCTTAAACGTCCCAACATCCGTGTCATAGGGGTGCCAGAAGGAGAAGAGGAAGAGCAACCAACTGAAATTTATTTGAACAAATAATGAAGGAGAACTTCCCCAAGCTGGGGAAGGAAATAGACTTCCAGGAAGTCCAGGAAGCTCAGAGAGTCCCAAAGAAGTTGGACCCAAAGAGGAACATACCAAGGCACATCATAATTATATTACTCAAGATCAAAAATAAGGAGAGAATCCTAGAAGCAGCAAGAGAAAAGGAGACAGTTACCTACAAAGGAATTCCCATAAGACTGTCAGCTGATTTCTCAAAAGAAACCTAGCAGGCAAGAAGGGGTTGGAGAGAAGTATTCCAAGTCATGAAAGGCAAGGACCTACGTCCAAGATTACTCTATCCAGCAAAGCTATCATTTAGAATGGAAGGGCAGATAAAGTGCTTCCCAGATAAGGTCAAGTTCAAGAAGTTCATCATCACCCAGCCTTTATTATATGAAATGTTAAAGGGATTTATATAAGGTATGGAGGAACATCAACAGGGGAGTGGTAGGGGGAGGTGGGGGAAGGGGCACAGAATAAGTAGTATAAATGGTAGGTAGAAAAGAGACAGGGGGAGGTTAAGAATAGGAAGTGTAGAAGCCAAAGAACTTATGTGTGTGACCTATGGACAAAAACTAAAGGGAAGGGAATGGGGGGTATGGGGGCAGAGGGGAGGAAAGGGGGAAAAATGGGACAATTGTAATAGCATAATCAATAAAATATATTAAAAAAAAAGACATAAAGTTGTTATCCAAAAGAACCACTAAAATGATAATTTGAAGGTATGCCTGAACAGATAACTATATACATACATATATATATACATACACGTATATAAATACACACACACACACACACACACACACACACACACTTATTTTCTGTGCATAGAAAGTATCTGGAAGGAAATGCACCAAACTATTAATATCAACTACTTCTGAAAATAGATTTTTTTTAAAGCAGAAGGCGTCATTTTTGCTCCATACAATTCTGTACTGATTTAAAAATTAAATAATTGTTAATTAATAATTTTTAATGAGCATGTATTACTTTTATAATTAAAATGTAAAAAGAATCTGACCTCTGTTTTATAGCACTATGGGTAGGCTAGGTTGAGAAAACCACAATAGTGTGAATGTAGCTGCTACAGAATTTATTATAAACATTGTTACAATTAATTAATGACCTAGAGTTATGCTGTATTTAGCAAGCTTGGGTCATGGATGTCCAGCTAGGATAATGATAAATTGCTGCCTAACGGGTACTGTGGATAGCCAGGAAGCCCTACGTGGCAGCAGATTCATCTTGCACATGGCACCCAGAGATGGGTGCCATTGAATAGACAGTAAGGCCAAGGCCATCAGAAACACCATCAGGCTCTACAAAAGCATCGGCAGTCTCTGCACAGTGACAGGTTTAAGATGGATGCAGGTTGCAAGTGAAAATGAACCTCATTGCCTCCAAGGTCACATGTGCATACAAAATCATCACTGTAGGAACTGTCATCATCTAAACATAATGAGCAAGGACATAGACTTTTTTTACATGTACATATTATTCTTTTGGAGGGTCTGGCAGGTAGAACATAGAGCTGAAAGACAAGTACCCTGAGGTCTCTTTCTAATCATGGCCTTGTACAAGTCCTCTGCCCTATCTGTCCAGATGTTTCCCCATTTGACAACATGAAAAAATAGCTTCTACCAAAAGCCTGCAAATCAGTCATTCTGAGATCAGTGCCAAATTTTTGCCATGGTTCTAAAAATATCCAGAATGTGAATCACATAAAATCTCTCAATTTATTTTTACTTTTAATATAAAAACAATATAATAACAGCATTAAAGATTTTAACTACTTTCGCCTTTCAACCTGTATTTCCTTTTTTTAAAGGTTATATTGCCATTATTATTGTTTTTAGATTTTTACTTTTAGAGAGGGGAAGGGAGGGAGAAAGAGAGAGAGAAACAGCAATGTGCGAGAGACACATTGAATAGTTGGCTCTTGCATTGATTTGGTTGCCTGGCCTGCAACTCAGGCATGTGCCCTGACAAGGAATCGAACCCGTGACCTTTCATTTTGTAGGCTGGTACTCAATCAACCAAGCCACACCAGCCAGGGCTAAATTTCTTTTAAACTAACAGTTTAGTCTCATGTTCTATTTGTGCTTTCAAATCCTATTATCCCCCTTTCCATTTCTCCCTGCCTGCATCCTGTGAATTAAAGAAACTTGAAACGCTAACAACAGCAGGAAACAGAAAACTAGCCAAGAGCAGACAAAAAATGAAACAAAAGGCCTAATTATAGTCCTTAGTGAGTAAAATGATATAAATACCGTATTTTTCTATTTGCTCCTGTATAGGTTTAATATTTTATTCTGACAGTGTATGTAGTGAACCAGTAACTTACGTCAATTGGCCCCATTACTTGACCAGAAGCAGGCACGGGCAGGTTCCTTTGTAGCAAAGGCTGGCTCAGCGCTGCATGTTGTAGTGATGCTATGAGTGATGATTATGGCCAGCCCCAGGTAAGGCAGAATTGAGCTGCACTTAAATAAAAATTGCTGTCTCTCAAATTTTGAGGTAAAAACAATATACTTCGCAACTAGAATTAAGCTCAAACTAATTATGTTCTATTTGGATTTTCTCTTCTGCTGGTTAAATTACCATCTAAAACACAGGTGGCAAACACAAGGCCCGAGGGCCAAATCCGGCCCTCCATCTTGTTTCATCCGGCCCGGCACCTTGTTCCTACCTGACAGCAGCGCCGAGCTCCTTGCCCCTGGTTAAGGAGTAATCACATTCATACAGTCCTAAAATTACATTCGGCTCTTTGAAGGCAACCATGAGGCTGATATGGCCCCCGGTGAAAATGAGTTTGATGCCCCTGAACATATTTGAAAACCTTGACTGGAAAATTGGACACCTAAGAAGGATACGGTGGCAGCTGTCCTGCAAAGGCCCGTCCCTTCCAACGTCCTGCTCTTTTAGAAAAATGCCACTCATTTCTGAGCTGACTCTAGAAAACTTCCTTCTACATCCTTCCTTGTCTCTTTACTGGTCTAGATATTTATTGTGCACTTAAGAAAAAAATATTTTCTAATATTCTGTTTAACATTTATTTTCATTTAATTTCTATTTATATTTTGTATTGCAAAATTTCACTCATTTCTAAAACAAGAATTTCAGTAACTAATAGCTTGACACAATGGCAGCTATTTAAGATTTCAGATACACAGTATCACCCTTAGCTTTTCATTGCCTTCTTACATTTGGGGGAGAATAAGTTAAACTAAATTTTAAAATACTGTAATTCTTTTGAATCATCATTAAAATAAGACTGGGGAAGAGAGAGTCATATAAAGGAAAGGGGAGGGTGTAATGGTGCAATTCAGGGCTTCACTGATGAAGCTGATAAGAACCAGAGCTTCATAGAAAGCCAGCCCTGAGAATAGGGCCAATCCTTTGCTTCCTATCGATGTGAAATTACTAAAGTCTGGAGTTTCTGTCTGATTTTATTCTGAAAGCAGCTTTTGGCTTGCCTGGACTGTTTCTCAACAGACAAGTTGGGAGTGCTTATTGCTTAAGCAGGAACACTTTCTACAAGGTCTAATTCAGGCTGAGGATTATTTTTATTTTGCCCCACATATCCTGACCTCAAATAAAGCGGTTGTAACCTAGGATTACAGAGGTAGGAAACCTAGTGGAGTCTGCTGGGACCCTTATGCCAGTTTTCTCCTTTCCTGGTCCTTCCCCCAGGGAGATGTCCTGGTTTAAGTGTCCCTTACAAAAGTTTACAAAAGCAAGTTAGTCCCAGAAAATACAAAAACAGATAATATATACAATTAGACAAGAAGGAGAGTGTTTTATTCTCATGCTTTCTTAGAGGGAATATAAACTGATGTAACTTTTCTGGAGAGAATTTGGCAGTGTTTATCAAAGTCTTAAAAACAGTATGCTCCACTTCCAAGAATTTATTCAGGGCAAGTCAACTTTCCTCCTGGTTCTAGCCTTCTTTCTATTATCTCTGTATATTAGGTTGATGAATCATTTAACTGTTCTTAAAAAAAAAAAAAATCCTCACCATAGGAATGCTTATTGATTTTAGAGAGAAGGAAAGGGAGGGAAAGAGAGAGGGAGAGAAACACTGATGTGAGAAAAAAACATCCATCAGTTGCCTCTAGCATCATGCACCCTGACTGAGACCTAACCCACAACCCAGGCATGTGCCCTGACCAGTATTGAACCTGCAACCCTTTGGTTTACGGGACAACTCTCCAACCAAGCCACACCAGCCAGGGCTTAATTGTTCTTATCTTAGTGTGTTCTGTATTTTCACAATAGACTATAATAAACATTTATTCCTTTGGTGATCAGAAATTTTAAAATCACCATTAAACATAAAACACACACAAACAAACCCTGTCCAGAACCATCTGCATCCAAAAGTGCTAGTGTTAACCTTCAGTAACCAGTTTTGGGTTTTTTGGGGGGATGATGATGATAAAAAACACAGTGTATATAACCAGTTTTTCCAGTGATCTATGGTTTGGGGATATAATAAAAAAGCCCATGTCCACTTCTGTGGCTATAACTTCCTAGGATGATCTAAACAGAGCTTTCCCTGTGGACCCATGGACTGTTCCTTTAGGCTTCCACAAACTCTCATTGGAATGTGAGTTGATAATAATGTGGTAGCTACAGTTCTTCCTTCCTTCCAAAGACACTGGAATCTCATTATCTAATAAGATACTGTTTGCCTCCATTTTACAGCAAAGACATTATCTAAATTCTTCTGAAGCACATGACAGTAGCCCTGGGAACAGAGAGCAAATTTTAATAGTTCTGTGGCCAAAGCACACTACCCTACTATTTCAAGATGTTTTCTGAAGGGTCCTCAGGGGCTATATTTAAAACCTTCTGGTTATTGTTTGCTAACTGCTGGGATGGTTTTAATCAGGGAGGAAGCCAGTATTTTCAGCTTGGGTGTTGGAAGAACTCCTAAAATGTCTCCAAACTGATTTAGGAGAAAATGCTTAAAGAAGAGGAATTATTCCTGCCCTGGAATAAACTCATTAGAACTGACATATGATATAACCACAGATCAAGAGAACTACATTTTTGGAACACATTATATCCCAAAGACAACTGAGGTTTCTAAATTTTATCAATATCAGATGATAAAACCTGTTCAACAAGGATCATCGCCTTAATATACTGGTTGGCAGCATCCTCCTCTTGGAATAATCTTGGTGTGTCACATAACTTCTCTACTAGGATCTGCTTTTTACACTAGTTTTCTTGAAGAAATTTTCTTGAAGCGGTTTTGATGACTCAATTAAAATTTTCTGAGGTAAAAAACCTCACATCACCTCCACAGACATTTTTCTCTTCCCACAATCCTGACTAGGAGGTAAGAGAGAGAGTCCCTTTGTGATGAGGCCAGTTTATTTCTCGGTTCTAAAAAAGCCATGTTTCCCAGTAGCTCAGATCAAACCAGACACCCTAGACTTGGGCAGAACTAATTCAAATACCTGAATCAGTTCCAGAAGCATCTCTGGTTTTACTGATGAGGGTCAGTAAATCTCTAGGCCTCAGCTCTAGATACACAGTATTTGGTCAGCCTTGTATTTGCATGAGTAAAATGTTTTCTAATTCTTGTATAATTTATCATGTGTAAATTCCTAAAATCCAACCCAGGAATAAGCCACCACAGCAAGGGTTTTTAAAGTCAACCTCGGCTCAGTCCACCTGAATCCAAGTCTCTGGAGATAGGGCCCTGGAAGCTTCCTTTTTAAAAAAAATGCTGCTACAAGTCAAGTGCCTCTACATGTTGAAGTATAAGAACCTTTGCAATAGAACAAACTATAAGAGTAAATGGAAGAAGTAAGTCTCAGCAAGCAGAGGCAGGCAAGATTTGAATTTGAGGATTTAATACTAATTGGTGAATAATATTTTTAAAAAAAACCAGGTCAGTGAGGAGGGATCGTGAACACCTTTGCTTCAACAACTCCATCTTCAGCTAGCTGGCTGCATCAGTGTGCTGATGCTTTCTTCTACCTCTGAGAGCTTCTTCAGGACTTGGTTGACCTTGGCCTCATCAAATTCCAAACACAGAAATTCAGATTCCTGCAAAACATAAAAGGGCATTTTACAGATAGAAGAGACCCTCAAGATAGCTGAAGCTCTGGATCTGGTGCAACCAAGCTCTAAAGGACTAGGGCCCTTACTCAGGAAGCCTGACTCAAGCTTCTATACCTAAATGATATTTTATCCAGCACAGCAAATCCAAGACAACGCCCTAAATGAAACTACTTCTCTGAAGTGTTTCATAAATGGTAAAGAGGTATTCAAATGTCAGGTGTTCTCCTTATAAAGCACATAAGAAGCTCTTCTTGTCTGTCACCACATTTGATCCCAAAATAATTTTTAAGTAAGTACTTAAGTATGCTGTCTTATAGATGATGATCCTGAGGCACAGAGAGTTAACCTGTATCACAAAATCAGAAAGAGGGAGGGTCAGGCTTTGAACTCCATGCTGTCTCCACAGCATCCTGCAACATAAAATGGAAGGAGGATTTGGCTTAGCTCTGTGTGACCCTGGGAACTGGGCTAACGTGGACTTAGTGGTGATACTAGAAATTGTGACAAGTAGTGTCCAAGTTTCTTGGGAAGCATCAATCATATTAATTGATAACCAGATCCTGAAACAGCCCTAAATATGTCTAGGGCTATTCTACTTGTTGCAAGCCAGCTCTCTCAAGATTTCCCTCAAACACATTCCCTTTAATCACTGTTAAGCATCAGTCTATCAACCCTCTATCAGATAGATATCAAAGAAAAAGGCCTTTAAAGTATGGTGACAGGAATTTCATGAGCACTAAACAAATCCAAGGTGCACGTTGTCTTGAGAGACAAGAGCAAATTATATATATCCAAGAGGACCTATATTCAAGATTCTTAAGAACAATAATCACATAATTTTAGAGCAGTATGAATTATTAGAAATCATATAATCCAACAGCCTTGGGCATATTAAATGGCATGCCTATTGTCCGTCCCTCTGTTGATGGCAGAGCCACCAGAGCAGTGCTCTTCTCTACATTTTCCTCTGGAAATGCTATGACCTCTACCCCCAAACTGGAAGATTAAAGAAGACCACAACTTCTTCAGAGGGAGGGAGTTACTCTATCATCAGTTGGAAGAACCTTCAGGAGTTGATTCTGAAAAAGTACCTTTGCTGTCGCTAAGCTCCCATGCTGAGTCTATAATGACGGCATTGGGCATCCCCCAGAAAAAACAAATGCAGAGGAAAAACAAGGGGCCTCTAAGAGATTCTCCCAAAGGGGAGGGAAGGCAGCTTTCCCTAACAAGGAACTTGCTCTTCAAACATGTATTTGAGTAGGAGAGGGGAATAGTCTCTCATATGTGAGCTTAGAAACTACTAAGTTTTCAATTAGTCAAAAGCAAAATTCGATGAAAAAAAAAAAGAAGGAAGCTTGCTTGCTGTGTTTAAATTTCAGGAGGAGCAAATTTACGGCAAATTAGGCAGTTCAGCTGGCTAAATTAAGAACAGAACTCAGATTTGAAAGCCTTTTATTCATTTAGTTTCACTAAGATGTTTAGCTTGACTTTTAAACGTGTTTTAACATTTGGCTTTTTGAAACAATGGCCTGGAAAATAGTAATTAGGAGAGTCTAACATATATTTACGAAACTGGCAGAAAAGATGATGTAATTTCTGTTTCACCTCAGTGAGAGAAAGTCTGTTACAATGATAAATTTCTACTTATATGAGAAGAGATTATCAAGGACAACGCTCATAGAAATAGAAAAGCCTAAGCACAGTTTACTAATAAAGAGCCAGGATCTTTTCTGAGCAGGGATCATTAATTTGTAAGAGGTTTTAGTACTCACATTATTTTTGATTAGCTCTCTTAAGTATTAATGAAGCTCAGTTTATTTTTAAAGGGAATCAAATACTAAAGAGAAACAGCAGGCTAGATACGTAGAGCCAAAAGTTAAATATTTTCTATCCTCTCCCAACCTTCACCTCTCATCCCTTGAAATAATGCACACTAACAGTCTAAGAAAGACACATATAACCATACATGAGTTTTGAAGAAACAGTTTACCTGAAACAGTTTTGAAGAAACAGTTTACTTTGGTATTATCAATGCCTAGCTTCATTTAGTTATGCATCAATATTTTATCAGTAATTTGAGAGCCTTTAAACTGAAATTAATACCTGGGGCTTTTTTCAAATTTCACATTTGACTGGAGTACCCTACCAAAAGTACATTTGAAAATATCAATGCACTTGAAAATATCTTTAGAAACATAGGTGGTGCTTATTAAGCCAGAAGGAAAAATGAAACACTTCAGCTTTTTTTCAGTCATCCACCTTGATCTGGACCTAAATGATCATAATAATAAGAGATGACAAGACTAAATATCTGAGTAAAGAGTTAGAACCTATTTCTTTTCAGTAGAGTGTGGACATAGCATGGGGTAGAGTAAGAAAGTGGTTAGCAGATGAATAAGCAAGCATATCATTAGTAAGACTATGTACTTTGTGATCAAGGGGAGTATGTCATTGTATTAAACTCAAGGGTTTAATTAACTATTTTAAATTAAAGAAGAAAGCAGAGACAAAATAGTCAAATATTTTCTCCAAGTGCAAAAGCTATAAAATTCTAAGAAGAGATCCTTGAGAAACCACCCTGTCTGAACCAACAACAAAACAAAACAAATACAAACGAGCTAGCTTTAATGACTTCCAGAGAAGGCCATCTCACAGATTCCTCAGACACTCCTTTCCCAGGTAATCACTCTAACATTTCCCAGGTGAACATTCTTCAGGAAGCTCTAACTTGTCAAGCCTAAGTCTTTAATTCTTTATCTGAAGCTCATTTCTTAGCAGGGTCAGAGAGTATAACAGATTATTCATTTATATAATAATTGAAGACAGTTATCAAACAAGTGTTTGTATTTCCCCATCTCACATTGAGTAACCTCTTTGTATAGGATGTCCATTTAGATGACTTCCTTATCCTTGCCCATAAGCACACTCTGAGCAATTCTTTGGTAAAATAATACTGTAACCAGTCAACCAGCGGGGTCCTACCTAGCTCACCGCCACTAGGCTAAAACTCTGGAGATAGAGTTTGGTGGAAAGGAAACGGAATCTTTATTTAAAGTACGTACAGTTTGAAATAATGGCAGGTTTCTGCCTCAAAGCCTGTTTCCTCCAAGACACTCAAAGAAAATTACCCAGCTACCCTCTGCCAACTTAGTTCCGGTTTGCACCAGGAACCTCTTCTCCCACCAAAGGCACCATCCTTTAAGAAATATATGCGGCTTAGCTGGTTTCCAGTCACTGTGTAGCTTCAGGCATCTTTTGGAGTCTGTGCCTTCAGGCATCCTACTTGTGGTGTGCTATCCTTTTTCCTGTTGCTGCCCTCCAGTGTGTCTGGCCAGGGAGCACTGACTGGTCCTCTGAGCCCTGACCCACATGTTGGTGCAGTGGGTCCAAGGCTCCGCCCAGGCTGGAGCGGGCACAGCAGCAGCGACTGACCACTGCTGATGGCCCACCTGCTGAAGGAGCATGTGAGCAGCAGGCAGGTGGCTGCCCCTGTGAGAGCTGCTGCTGACAGCGCCCAGTGGAGGAGAGCATGGGTGAAAAGTGGGCAGCTCCCACAATGGCTTCCCACGTGGGAGAGGGGTGCGGGGCTTTTTTCCCCGCCTTGAGGCTCCCAGGCCTCGTTGCCCAGAGCCTCCTCCTTTCCTCTCTTACCGGCTTAGTGCCTGCTGTGCTCCAGGTAGTCCCTGGAGCGCTCAAGGAGGGGCACCAGGGACATTCCCAGATTATGTGGCCTTTACAAACTGGGGTCCAGCAACTCCAGCCCCCAGCAGCTGGGAAAGGGGAGAGAAAAAAGAACATGGCATTTCCGCACGCTCCTCTTTTTAAAGGCTACCCCCAGAATCCCCTGCACACTGCAAGTAGCTGCGTTGTCACCCTGTCTATCAGGACAACTCACACTGGTTTGGCAGCTGCAGTGTAGCCACCGCTCATGTGCCATCCTTGCCACTTTTCCACCCTTCCCCCATTAACATGGGGGAGGGTCCCCCATTACAATACTACAGTGATAAGATGCTAAAAATAGAAAATAAAAAAAGACTACAACTTATTAAATACCTATAAACCATTTAGAATCAATTCAACATAAAACAAAATAGAAATCCTATAACCTATTTTCTATATTATTATATTTTCCATGCACAATTTTCACAAAGCTGTATTCTCCATTTATTGACCATATTTAGCATTATAACACAACATCTGCAAGTTCTAACATGCTGTGGTTTCTTGAAAAATGCTCAAGTTGGGGGATGAAGGGTGAGAATGGGAAAGGGTGCCTTAGGATCCTGATGAACCGATACTGACTCAGGAAGGCTGCAAACATCTCGCCAGATTTCATAAAGCTTATTCCCAAAGTTTTTTCTTTTGGTTTTGTTCCTGGTGACATGGGCTCCCAGTTTTTGAGTTCAGCAAATAAAGAATTCAGAGGCAAGAACTCTAGTGTATGACGTTTATTTAGCAAGCAACGCGAAAGTACACTTGAAGTTAAGAATCAAGTGGACTGCTCAGAAATCTGCCTTGGCTTTTTTTTCCCCTAAGATTTTAATTATTTTTAGAGAGAGGGGAAGGGAGGGAAAAAGAGAGGGGGAGAAATGTAGATTGGTTGTCTCTCACATGCCTCCAACTGGGGACCTGGCCCACAACCCAGGCATGTGCCCTTACCAGGAATTGAACCAGCAACCTTTCGGCTTACAGGATGACACCCAACACACTGAGCCACACCAGTCAGGGCTGCCTTGGTCTTTTAGAAGGTCACAGAGGCAGAAGTAAGCCAGCAGGGATGCACAGACTCAGGAAACAAGTTACAGAGGCAAAAGAAGGGTCCTTTGAGCTTATGAGAAAGAAAACAATGATACCTGAAAGTAGGGACAGGGCAGTGGAGGGGGTGGAAGGTGGCGGTGGGAGCGGGGGAGATATGGGAAGGTGTGTGAGAGAGAAAGAATGAGAGAGAGAACATGAGCAAGTGCACTGAGACCTTTTATCTTAAAGATTTTTTATACGGTCATTGTCATGGTATCTACTGATTGGTTGGCACTAGGGAGGTCATTAGTCATTGCACCTGGTCCTGATGTCAACCATGGTGTAGTTTTGTCTGCTTTTGCTGCTTTTCTGGGCCTGGAGCTAAAACACAACTGAGGTCTAGATGTTATCTCCAGTTTGAGCAAAACTCCTAAGATTATTTGATGGTGATCAGAACCTCATTATCCTGAGGACTTAATGTTTAAGGGAGTGGTCATGCAAGGGAGAAGGAAGTGAGTGACTCAGGGTTCTGGAGAGGGTAAGTTTGAATCATCCATCCATGTCAGTTTCCCCATCCTACTTGCCAAGGAATTTTCCTAGCTTCCTACTATTCTGCTCAGTATTGGACACAAAGGTATTATTTGCTGAGTAAAAACTTAAGTCATAAGGCCTATCCCCCAATTTTGCTGTTTATTTCATAAACTTAAATTAACCCTCTGATCTGCAGCTCTACCCTCTCTGTGTCTTCTGTATTCAGCAACTGGAGAGAGAACAAGAACATGCGGCACAGGTCAAAACTGGTAATAGCTTAAAGAGCAATTATATAATAAATAAGATACCTGAAAGTTTTGAACATTGTCCACCAGAGAAGTTCAAAATATCTTCCTAAGTAAACCTGTATTCACCACTCATTCCCATACTCCCTATGGCTTTCTCAGAACTATCACTGATACTATTCCCTAACTCCTTCAGGAGATCTCAAAATAGCTTCTTGTGGCAAAGGATCTTCCAAGTTCCTTCCTAAGGAATCATTTACCCAAAATTAAAATTTCATAGTTCCCTGAAAACTGTGATTATTCTCCACTTGTCCTTTCATATCTATTCTCCACCCTTCTCTGCCTTATTCCATGCCCTGTGAAGCTGGTCTCTAAGACGGTATCACCCTCTTGTTTTCTGGCTTAGAGCTGGGTTCAGGAAAGAGGAGAGAGCGATCAGGATGTTTATTTCCCAACCCCCAACTCCTTCTCCTTACCATTGCCAATATTTGCTATGTGGGAGTGTTATTTCTTCATTTCTCACTTTACTTTCTGGCTTCAATCGGTACTTCAGTATAAACATTAAGATGAGTTTCTTCAGATTGCTGAAGTACATATTCATCCAATACAAACTCCAAAAATGAGCAAAGCAAGGCTTTTCATCATGCTTAAGTTGGTAGAAAGGCTGCCTTCCAAGTGTAAATAACAGGATAAGCCAGAACAATTATTTTTTCTCTTAATATCAAAATCTTGTATAGTAGCACTTTGATATTAAAGAACAATAACAATAGCAGTGACAACTGTGGGAGGTTAGATTTCATTAAGAATTTGCATCAAAGGTCTTGATATCAGAAACACGGCCTCATCTCTATCTATAACCTATTCTTACATCCTATATCTAAAACAATGGATAGCTCGGCTGTGGCTTAAAACAATACTTCAAAAAAGAAAACTTGCGATTTTTAACAATGCATATTACAACCAATGGTCTTTACTCAGGCCATTTTTTTATCCTAAGGAAATCCTCATTTCAAATATAATAGCCAACAAATCCTACATCTATTGTTTAAAGAACAGGCTAACCCAATTCTCCAAAAGGGAAAAATAATTGTACTCTAAATCACAAAACAAATCATCCTACTGAGGATGAAAAGAGACTGAAATCAGAGTCTTTTGGAGCGCTAAAACTGCAACTTAATGACCGAGTAACTAAATTAAAATGACTCACCCAAAACATAAGAGGCGTCCATAATGTTCTAAGAATGATGTGGGACTGAGATAGGGCCTCCAAGAACTAAAAGAACTTACTATAATAAATGAAAATTGCAATGCCTCAGCACATACCAGGTGCTTTCAGTGCCAGACCAGCTTCTAGAACCAGGGGTGTCCAAACTGCAGCCCACGGGCCACATGCGGCTCAGGATGGCTATGAATGTGGCCCAATACAAAATCGTAAATTTACTGAAAACGTTAAGAGATTTTTTTGTGGTTACATGTTGCAATGTATTTAACGTGTGGCCCAAGACAACCCTTCTTCTTCCAGTGTGGCCCAGAGATGCCAAAGGATTGCACAGCCCTGTTCTAGAGGAAGTGTTTTTCCACAGTGCCACCATCTCCTAGAAAAGGACAGGGTGTATTACCAGCGTAGCATAAACGCATTAACCATTACTGGAAAACAATTACTGAATTTTCTGGAGATTTTTGTGACAACCTGACAAAAGAAATTAAAGTGCTTTAAAAAAATTTAAAAGCCCCCAGTGTCATAAATTCTAATTATATTAAAAAATAAACTTTTCATCAGTTAACTAGAAACGCAAGGGCAAAAAAAGACATTGGGTATCTAGGAAGTTTCAGACCTACCACTGATGTTAATTTACTGTTAAACAAAGCTGAGGCAACTAATAATTTTACCAATGACACACTCATTTTATATAAAAGGGGCAAAATTGTAAAAATAACATCAGATCTTAATTATTCAGAGTCCTACAATATGTGTCTTTGCTCCTTCACTTCTTCCCCCATTTTTTGGTCCATCTTTTAAGTTATTTCCACAAAATGAAAAAAAGAAAATAAAATTTAAACTGGTTAGTCAGACTAAATCATAATAGCTCTGCAAGATGTTTTACAGAAAAGGAGATTAGAGCTATTGGGAGAAACTTTAGTCCTGATTTCACATAACTACTTTTGAAAATCACACCGATATAGTGTAATTTAAGTAAAAAAAGATCTTCTTATTCAAGTATTTCCTTTCATTTAGTAACCAGGACTACTGTTCTCAGCCTAGACATCTTTAAAACATAAGTACTCCCAGGAGAGGTATTACAAAAAGTTATTAACACCTTTCTATTACTTTAATCAGGAGACTTGTTTTCTTCCGAGAGGAATGAACCCAAGTCGTCTGCCTTAAAATACAGGGTACCTTACCATTAAGAGGTATAGATAGGACACAAGATATAAGAGAACTAGGAAGGTACCAAAGGCAAATCCTTCTCTTTACCCCATATCAGATACACAGATCCGTAGGTGAAGCATATTAAGTAACTCAGATTCCCTGATCCATACTCTCCATGCCTTTCTAGTCACCTGACCACAGAAGTTGCTAGGCACCAGGGAAACCTAGGAAATCTTACAAAGGGAGCAGTAGCAAGATAATTTCAATGAAAACCAAAGGATGAATTTATGCACAAACACAAACATATCCTTCTTATGCTGTGCTTTCATTTTTATCTGCAGTGTCAGGATATATGAGCCACCAAGGCAATAAGATCCCAAGAACACTGTTCACTCAAAGTTGTTTGAATTTCTAAGAGAGAAAGTAGCAGTATGCCAAGAACAGGACCCTGAGATTCTTTTGGTTTAAGATTTCTAAAGATGGAAAAAAGCTAGAGCCATGATTTAGAAGAAAGCTATACAAGCCTGTCCTGCCAATGCATGGTCAATAGGAACATGAATTTTTGGCCTAGGCAACCCTGACTGGTTTCTGAAAGGAAGGAAATAGTTTTGACCTTGCAAGAATGAGTGGTTCTTTGTTGGCTGAATGATGTTGCTAAACCAAGACTATCACTATCCTTCCCCCCCACAGAGATTTCAAAGCAGCCTAACATTTATTTTTTCTGCTCCCTATTACAGGTTGGTGGATAGTGAATGATGGAGGTACCATCCATCTTCATTTTATCACTAGAAAAAAAAACAAAAAAGAAACTCACAGAATAACCCTAATTATGCAAAGCCCAGAAATCCAAGCTCTTTGATTTAAACTGTCACCCACTAACACATCTGTCTCTGAGTTTAGACACTTGCAAACATGATTAATAAAGTACATGTAGCAAAGTAGAATGGAAACTAATTTAAAAATTACAGATTTTATGCTAATTTACATAAACACCAGGACTTAAGCATTTACAAAGATATTTTAGAATCATCCAACAAAAGAAAATAAAATGGAGCCAAGTTATATAAACATAAGAAACTCAACACAATTAGATTATTGACTGATTTCTGTGTTTTTCAAAATGTGTTCTAGTTCATATTATGACTTTTCATTTTGGGTAGGATTTAATGTTTAGCTATTCCGATTTTCTGTATTTTGAAAAACTTTGGGTGAAAAATATTTGGGTAGAAAACTATTTTTAGGTGCTCTGGTTGGATCTGCAGAAAATCATACTAGCTTTTGGTTAAGTAGAACTACTTCCCATGCAAAAATGGACAAAGAACCAGAGGAACAATAGCTGAACTGCTGAACAGGCAAACCACACTGAAAGAAGGAAAACGTTTCACTTAAACCTTAGAGAAACCAAATGACAGAACTCTTTAGCACTGGGCGGGGATGGGGGTTGTGTGTGTTGCTAATTTTAGTTTTGAAGTTCAAATTGGGGCCCTCCTCATTCCTGAAGAGGTACATTCCAGAGCCAACTCATTTGCAAACAACTTTGACAAACAAACGAAAATATATTTACATGACAGGAACAGAGATTTAAAAAAATAAACAAAATACTCATCCAGAGCTGCTTGTTTATTAGGCAACACCATTGGTCAGGCAGGAACAAAGTATGCAAGGTCACTTGCTTCTTGGGGTTCTTGATAATCTACAGATTAAGATGGGGGAACATCTCAATATATCCAATAAAAATATATTTTTATCCAATGAAAAGATAGGAGTGCGGCAATGAATAACAGACTCCTTGGCAGGGGAGGAAGACAGAAGCCGTACTAATCAAACCAATTCTGTGATTGCAGGTCTTCTCCAATTAGAGGGATCACCAACTTGGCTATGCCAACATCTCTCTGTTCTCAGCTTTGTCATTGCGGTTTAAGTCATTAATGACTACACAATTAAGCAGAAATAGGCACAGTGAGAAAACAGCATTTCCATTGGCCCTTCTCTGGAGGAAGCAAATAAGCAAAGAGGGCAAAGGTGGAAATATTTGACAAAGGGTAAAAGGAGTTTCAACTTCAGAAAATGCTAATTTCATGGGGAAAGTTTTAAATAATTTTTTTCTTGAGGTTATGGGGAAAGAGGACTAATTTTGTTTCATTTCCAACAATTTCCAAATACAGTCACATTCTGAGGTACTAGGAGGGGTTGGGACTTTAACATATCATTTTGCAAAGGCGATACCCAGTCCATACAATCCCCAGTGCTTGGAGGAGCCCATGTTTATCAAGCATCTGATGAACATTTGCAGTTAATGATGATGATCTCACACATGATTTTAGGCTTGCTGTTCATAACTTACAGAAAAGAATTTCTAATAGTCCAAAAACACACAAAAAACAGATACATACAAAAACTATCTGAGGATTGCTCAGGTCTGCCCGCCCAGTTTGGCAAAAGCCATATGTGGCCTCATCCTCACTGAACTTGATTTTAAAATGTCATTTAACCTATGGGGTCTGACAGAATAAAAACTGCTGGGAATGGGATTTGAAAATGGCTTTAAAAAACTCTCTCATAGTCCTCACTCCTGGAGCCTATTATGTACCTTGCCTACCATGCTATGTCCCAACGTCTAGCCCTGAAGACTGACTCAGGGTCTGGCACACCATTCTGTGACAAAATATGGGGACGAAGGAAAGAGAATGGATTTGTAGTCACTGCATGAAGTTAAGTCACTAGCTCCTCTAGCTCAAATGATCATGCAAGGGCCATGCAAACTTCTGGAGATGGCAAAAGAGAGGAGACTACATTTATTATATAGGGTTGAATTCTAACATCACTGAAATTGCATGGCCCTTGTTCACATGCAATAATCATCCCTCACTTTAACCCAGTGCTTTACAGTTTAGAAATCACTTTCACATGTATGATCTCATCTGATCCTTAGAACAAACCTGTTAACTAGAAAGAGTACAAGCCAGGAATCGGCTTCTTTGAACAACTGCAGAACGGACAAACCTTGTCAATTTGATCCAAAGCAGATCTTCTCAGCTATATTTGGCAGGAAGGCATTATCAGATAATGCAATGGCTTTTATGGGCTTTTATATACTTCTGATCCAATTTATGTAGGAAGAGAGCCCACAAATCTAGAAACTAGATATTATAAGTTCAGTCCTTTATAAAAAAACAGAGCAGTCAGGTCCTAACTGGAGAAGAAATAGACTTCCTTATTTGACTACCATTCATTCAGTAAAGTTTGGAAGCAGTGGAGGGAATGCAAAAGTTTGAGGGGGATGCAAGGATCATCTCTAGACCCTGGAGAAAAATGAAATGCCACGATTTAAAAAAAGTCAGTCTGGAAGACAGGAGTAAGAGAGACTGTGGGAAAAGTGTGACATATCTGAACACATAAGCAAATTCAGAGGGATATAGAAATTACAATAAAGATAATATTAGTAGCAATGATAATTAACAATGGCTAAGACTTATTGAACACATGAAAAATGCCAGGCATTACATTATGTGCTTTACATGCATCATTTAACATTGGTAAAGATAATTTTATCCCATTTTACAGATGATGAGAGTGAGGAAGAAGGATCAACGTGTGTAAGACCACACAGGTGGTAAGTAGCAGAGCCAGTTTTAACCCCAGGTGTGTCTGGCTTTACAGCCTGAGCACTTAATCATTTCACAATCCTGACTCACATATATAACATAAACATCATCAACAGGCACTAAGTACCCACATGTGAAAGCTTTTGTAGGATTTAGTTAACTTTAACAAAGACTCCAAGGAAAGTTTAGTGCCGACAGTATGATTACCCAAAGTCAATCTAAAGTGGCCTATCAAAACATCTGGATAGGCAATGGATACATCCTGGCTGCACAGAAATATTTCTAGCTTTATTCTAAGTGTAATGGGGTAACAGCACAGCTAAGTTAATATATGCATATGACCTAGGCACAGGAGCATATCATAAAGAGACTAAATTCTTATTCTGAGAAAGATAGGCTTTTATTCCCATTCTCTTTTGTGCGTTTGGGAGGTTGTGGGGGAGGAAGAGGCAGGGAGAATTCAGTTACAGTGCTACCTCGGTACCTGTCATTAATCATTCCAGAACTCATGATAAGTGCTGAAACAGATGAGCACTGAATGTGACGAGTGATGAAGCATCTTCTCTTGTGGGGCAGCGGCGTGACTTACACAAGTGTGATGAGTCTCGAGCAAGCACCAAGTGCTGAAACATTTTTTTCTTGTCAAAATGCAAGAAGTACAGGGTTTGATGAATTCTGAAGCCAGTAAGTACCGAGGTGTGACTGTATATGCATCTAGCTACTTGTCTCCATCACCAGGAGAGCTGGACACAAAAATTTACCTTTGTTGTTCTATGGACTAATGTGTAGAGCTCCCTGAATTAGATAGACTCTTTCTCCCACTAACCCAAAACACAGTCAGCAGAACCAAAATACCTTGCTTAAGCCTGGGATTCTTTCCAACCATAATCAGAAGGAATTCCCAACTCTACCTTGTTGGCTAACCCAAGAACATCAAATTATTCAAATTGAAAAAAATCAGAATAGCATTTAAGGAACTTTTGGGATGCAAAAAGATAAATACATTAAATTGTGAGTTTAAACCCTTAACATCCTTCATATTTGGCCCATATCTATTCTCTGGCCAAGCCAAGGGTAAATAGGAATGTGTGGAATTAAAGGAAAGAGAGCTCTTGATAATACCCAAAATAGCATAATTCGATCATATATAATTGCCTAATAAAAACGTAAATGCTGCAGGCAGCATGCACATTGTTATAAATAAAAATAAGCCGACAAGTAATCAGTAAAAATAAATAATGCTTACTCTACTTTGTAGTTTATCCTTTTATGAAAAAAGAAAAACACTGGGGGGTAGTTTAAGACATGGCCCCTCCACTTCCGACAAGTGGCTGCCCGGCCAGCAGCCATAAGGAGCAAGGAGAACAGCCTGAATCTGGAGTCCCGGCCTTCTCAAGGCCCCTGTTTCCTACAACCCTGTAGCATTTTCACACACTACTGCAGCTCCCTCTTCACTGCCTTAACCTCGTAAGTAGCACCAAGACTAGAGGCGGGGTACAGTCACTCTCATACTGATCCACTGCCAGTGGTGCACTCCCCTATAATGTGAGTAATAAACAGCATGTCCACAGAATGTTCATATCTGCTAGTTCTCTGGGTGGTTTTTTGGAATATCATGAACACAACGCCGTGTAGCTCTTGGTTTGTAGCTCCTACGTCACAAACACATTTATCATTCTAGTCAAGATTATGTCAATAATCCAGAAATATAAACCATCTAAGAAACATCAAAAGAAATGGGGGAAAAATAGTAAAAAATTTAATATGAAGAAAAGTTAAATATTGAGTTGGCCAAAAAGTTCATTTTTTTTCTGTACGATTATTTTTCTCTGGCTCTAGTAGTGCTTAATTATCTTTAATTTCATTCAAAACAATTCTGCTAGACTGTATTGTGAACAGCTATCATATCAGCACATATTTAAAAAAAATATCAAAACTGGTGATTTTTTGACCTGTCTGGTGTGGCTCAGTGGATTGAGCACCAGCCTGGGAACCAGAGGCTCACCAGTTCGATTCCCAGTCAGGGCACGTGCCTGGGTTGCTGGCCAAGTCCCCAGTTGGGAGTGCGTGAGAGGCAACCACACATTGATGTTTCTCTCCCTTTCTTTCTCCTTCCCTTTCTCTGAAAATAAATAAATAAAATCTGTAAGAAAAAATTGTTTAAAAACTAGTGAATTTTTTGGATCCATTTTAATATTGAAGATGAAAGAAAATACACAACATTTCAGCATATCACGCTTTATTATTTCAAGAAAGGTAAAAATAAACTGAAATGCAAAAAAGATTTGTGCAGTGACTGGAGAAGGTGCTATGACTGATCAAACATATCAAAAGTGGTTTGTAAAGTTTCTTGGTACAGTGACATTTTTGCCAAATAATTCTTTGCTGTGGGGCTGTCTTATTTATTGGAAGATGTTTAGCACAACCTCTGACCTCTACTCACTAGAAGCTAATAGTAGGAAATAGCCAACATACTCAAAATATCCAAATCAATAAAGTTATTGGTAAAAATGAAAAATGTGCCTTTTATTTTATGAAAGCACTAAATGGACTTTTTGGCCAATCCAATATGTTCTCTAATGGAGATATAAGAAAAATATCTTGACACTATGACATATATTTCCTCTGTGAATATGGTTTGGCAAATTCTTTGCCAATGGAGGAAGGATGAATGTCATCTTTAACTTCTGGCTGAGTTGGGTTTTGCTGGCTCCTGAAGAATTTTAAACAAATGTGTAGAATATAAGGCACTTAAAATTTGTGGTTACATCATTTCAAGTATATAGAAAATATGACAAAAATATGACTTTCCCATACTCTCTCGAGTCACCATTTGTTCAATTGTTCAAATTTTGCCACACTCACTTTGTCATTCTCCTTCTCTATCACACAACCACTTGAGAGTAAGTAGGGATATCATTCCCTTTTATCCCTAATAACTTTAATATGTCCTTACCAAAGACAAGGATAATCTCTTACATAGTCATATCATCGAATCCAGTCTCTATTAAAATTTTACTAAATGCCCCAATAATGTCCCTCATAAAGTTTTTTTCCTGCTCCCAAATCAAATCCATAATCACACACTGATTACATTGAGATGTATCTTCAGTTTCCTTTAATCTAGAAAAGTTTCTCAGTCAGCCTTTCTTGTGTTTCTTGAACTCGACATTTTTTCAAATAATACAAGCTAGTTACTTTATAGAATGCCAACTTGAGTTTGTCTGATATTTCCTCATAATTAGATTCAATGTGTGTGTAAACATGCCTAATCTATTTACTAGTTATATCTCCAGTGATTAGTGAACAAAAGCTTTGATGTCATACAAACTTAAATTCAAATCTAAATAAAACTCCACCACTTTTGAGCTGTGAGACTGCCTAGGTTTTAGTTTCCTAATCTGTGAAATGGTGACTTAACAGATTTAACTGATAAGGTTGCAGTGAAACATAATGAGATAATGTATCTAAAGCAATTTAACACAGTTTTTTGGGGCTGGGCAGAACTGTATTTTACACCTCTCTAATTTATCCACAGTATCTCATACCCAGTAGCATTAAAATAATATTGGTTGGTTAAGCAGCATTTCTATTAAACTTCCCCAAAGGGAGAAAGAGGACTTCAGTCTGACATTACATGCTGCCTATAGCAAGCCAGTATGGCTAAAAAACTTCATTGCCAGCCAGAAACTGGCAGCAGCATCTCACTTCCTAAATGCCTCCACTATTGGCCGCCTCCAGATATCCTGCCGCTGCCTGTACTAGCCAAGAAGTACACAAGCACTGGCTAGTGAAAGAATACCAGAGGTACGACAATGAGTGTATTTCTTCCTGCAGAGTTCTCCTAGAGACACTGGCCAGTGCAGTGGGGTGGAAGAGTATGACAAAGGCACCAAATACAAAGAAGCCTCCAGGCTAGAAATACCAAGAATGTGAACAGGACAATGAGCACTCTGAGTAAAAGCAGGGGCAGGGTCTCAGGTGCAAACTCTGTCTTCCTGTCAACCCATTTCTGTCAATGCTAAGAAAGAGAATACCCAAAATGAAGTAATTTTCTGATAGTTCAAATTAAGAGATCAATATTCAAGAATAACAATGTAGCTGGTCAAGATGGAGGCGTAAATAAACACGGGTTCATCTCCTCACAACACCACATCAAAACTGCAACTAAACTACAGACCAAAGATCACTCAGAACTGTCAGAAGTCAAGTTGAATGGAAATCCAACAACTGTAGAACTAAAGAAACCACACCAATCCAGACTGGTAGGAGACACGGAGATATGGACAGGTAGGACCCAAACCCACATTTGGTGAATGATGGTTCAGGGGGAGTATCTCAGGAGCGACGGGTCTCAGCCACACACCAGGCCCCCAAACTCAGGGTACCAGTGCCAGGAAGAGAAGCCCCCATAACTTCTGGCTGTAAAAACCAGTGGGATTAGAGTTGGTGAAAAAGACTACTGGGTACCCCAGATTTCTTTTTAAAGGGCCGAGGCTGAACTTACTCAGATGCACTCCCTCTGAGCTCCAGCACCACTGGGGTAGCAGCTTGAAAGGCACCAGTGATAGATGGGGAGAAACTAAGTGTCTAGCATTAGGGTGAGAGCTGGGGGACAGCACTCTCCCAGACAGAAAAGTGGGGCACTGTGCTTTTTTTGAGCCCTCCCCTCATGGAGCCTCAGAGCCAGCAGGCAGGAGTCTCCATCAACTTGGCTTACACTGTTTACCCCACCATGGTGTTTATCTGAGGTTCTGTCCCACCCAAATTACAGCCCTCCCACAGAACTGTACCTCTGGCTAAGTGGACTGAGGCCTGGCCCTAGCAGCAGCCAGCTTTGGATCATAGTTTGGCTCCGCCTGGAAACCTTCAAGCCCAGCAAAAGTAGCAGCCATCTGCAGATTGCTTTGTAGCTCATGCTGGATAGCCCCAGGTGGAACACAGGTAGTGGCTGACCCTGACCTGCACCACCGGAAACCCCAAAACCTGTGCACCCAGTGGACAGCTACAGAACACCTCAAAGCACCACCACCCTGCCCCAGCACAGCTGATCCTCCATGGAGGGTAGAGGTTAGTGGTCGGTGGTCACAGCCAGTCCTTATAGCTGTCTGGACTGGGTAAATCCCTTCCATATACCTGCCAGGAGTGAGCTAGGCTCAGCTACAAAAGAAGGATGTACTCAGCCCACATAAGGGCAAACCTTGAATACACAGTTTGGGTGATAGGTAAGGCTGTGCCATTGGAGCCTATAGGCCATGCTACCAAGACAGGGAGTCCTAGTGGCTCCACTTATTACACAGAAACAAACACAGGGAGGCTGCCAAAATGAGGAGACAAACAAACATGGCCCAAATGAAAGGAGAGATCAAAACTCCTGAAAAAGAACTAAACAAAATGGAGATCAGAATCTATCAGATGCAGAGTTCAAAACACTGGCTGTAAGGATGTTCAAAGAATTCACTGAGTACTTCAACAGCACAAAAAAGAGCCAGGCAGAAATGAAGGATATACTAACAAAAATGGACAATTTACAAGAATTCAACAGTTGAATGGATGAAGCTGAGAATCAAATATGATATGGAACATAAGGAACCAAAAGACAACCAAGCAGAACAATGAGGATAGTGTAAGCAGCCTTGGGACAACTTAAAGCAAACCAACATTTGCATCATAGGGGTAACAGAAAGAGAAGAGAAAGAGCAAGAAATTAGAAATCTATTTGAAAAAAAAATGAAAGAAAAATTCCCTGATTTGAGGAAGGAAATAGACATGCAAGCCCAGGAAGCACAGAGAGTCCCAAAGAAGATGGATATAAACAGGTCCACAGCAAGACACATCATAATTAAAATGTCAAAGGTGAAAGATAAAGAGAGAAACTTAAAAGCAACCAGAGAAAAGTAGTTAGTTACCTACAAGGAGTTGCCATAAGGGTGTCAGCCAATTTCTCAAAATAAACTTTGCAGGCTAGAAGGGATTGGCAAGAAATATTCAGTCATGAAAAGCACATACTTAGAGCCAAGATTGCTCTACGCAGCAAATCTATTATTTAGAATGGAAGGGCAGATAAAGAGCTTCCTAGACAAGAAATAACAAAGGAGTTCATTATCACCAAACCATTCTTAACATGAAGTGTTAAAGGGACTTATTTAAGAAAAAGAAAATCAAACGATGAAAAATAAAATGGCAATAAACATATACCTATCAACGACTGAATCTAAAAAACAAACTAAGCAAACAAGAACAGAGACAAGAATCATGGATACAGAGAGCGTTTTGGTGGTTATGAGATGGGAGGATTGTTTGGGAACATGGGTGAGGGGATTAAGAAATACAAATAGGTAGTTACAGAATAGTTATGGGGATATAAAGAACAGTATAGGAAATGGCGTAACCAAAGAACTTATACACACGACCCATGGATATGAACAAAGGTGAGGGAATTGCCTGAGGTGAGTGTAGGGTGCTGGGGCGAGACAAAGGGGGAAAAATTGGGACAACTGTAACAGCAAAATCAGTAACATATTGTTTTTTAAAAAAAACACTGTAAAAACCAGGAGGTACATAGTTAAAATGACATTCATACTTCATTTCCATAATTCCCTTGCCCATAGCAAGACGGTAAAGGAGCTGGTACACAGAGCACATCCAATCTATTATTTTAGTATGATAATATCCTTCTGTTGAAGAAAAAAACATAGGCCCAAAATGGTGTCTCTCCTGCTAAAAGTCCATGATTTTAATACCTGATTTAATTGCAGTTTCATCCTCTCCCAGAAATACAATCTTAATCAACCAGTACAGAATTTTTGGGTCAAACACCAGTAAGGTAATCTGTCACATGAGCCTTCTCCAAATCCTGTAGAAAGAGGCAATCTGCATAATAGAAACCCTCCCTAACCTCTCCTCCCCCCCAAAAAAGATGTCTGCCAGGAAAAAATCCCTTCTTTGCTTTTGTCAATATCAATAGATCCCTAGCCCTATCCTTCTTCCCATAAAAACATTCTATTTTGTACAACTCACAGAGAGCCCTTCTAGTTGTTTGATGTGATGCTTCGGGATTCATGAATCACTTAATTAAAGCCAATTAGATCTTCAACTTTACTCAGCTGAATTTTGTTTTTTAACACTCCCTACATTCTCTTAGAAAACATCAATACAATCATTCTATTTATGTTAAACCAATCCTTTATGTCAGAGATTAAAACAAAACAAAAAAGTGATTATAGCAGCTGTACCAACTCTTCTAAATGCAGAAGTACAAAACCACTTTTGAGATTTCGAGTCTAATTTAATCTGGGTTTTTCTATTTTAGAAACTCAAATATTCCATCATTTTTCTGTTTTTCCCCCCTTCTGTCAATTAGAATGTCAAATGAAAGTCCAATGAGCCCTTGGGGTTAAAAAAAAAAAAAAAGGAGAAAATGAAATGAAATGAACAAGAAAATTTTTGTGTCCCAAATTTCAAACTATAAGCAAAGGCCTCCAGCAAAGCAAATGGAAAATTATATTCTCATAACAGTGCTGAAATTAGGGCTTACATCTGTAGTCTGAAAAGATAAGAAAATTCTAATGCAAATCTTTATTTTTATCTTCATAAATGAAAAGTAGAAATACTATAACATGAACATTTAGACAGAATATCCATTAATTCTGTCACTTATAGGGTAGAGGTCCTAAGTTTGAGTCTCCCTCCAAATAAGTTCACTGAAATGAACTGTTTTAGAAATGAGAATTATAAACTGGAGGTTAAATCTAAATACATGACAATTAAGATGCTATACCCTGAAGGTCACTATAACCCCTGTTTCTTAGGACACAACAGCTCTATTGGAAATTTCCAGAAAGTCATACAGTAGTCCTCCCTATCCATGGGGAATATATCCAAAAAACCCCAGTGGATGCCTGAAACCACAAATAGTACTGAACACTATGTATATTGTATCTTTTCCTGTACATATATACCTATAATAAAGTTTAATTTATAAATTAGTCATAATTAGGAGATGAACAACAACTAATAATAAAATAGAACAATTATAACAATATACTGTTGTGAGGGAGGACGAGACCTCCTAGGTTTTTTCAGCTAGTCTAATTAAATCTACATGAGACAGATTAGAGTAACAAGAGACAATAACCAAGTTTAATTACATACATAACATATAGGAACCCCATATATTAGGGAATCAGAAACCCCACACACAGGAAAGGTTCAGAGACAGAGAAAATGAGGTATGGATGACATTCACAGCTGAGGATGAGGTGAGGCACCTGAAGACTTCAGAGGCAGGGCGGGAAGGTCATTTGGACGATGTTCTGAAGATCAGGTATTCAGTAGTTAGAAGTCTGTCCTGCTTAGAAATAAGTCATAACAAATTACTTCTGGTAAGAACACTTATTATGGGCCAGGCTCCCAATATAATTATTTTACAGAAGAGTACAAGCTTTTGGGGGGCTTGCAAAGCCACTACTGCCTTCAGCTCAAAACGATCCACATGCCAAAGCAGCACATCCTGGGGAGGCCTGTTCTGAACCCCTTCACTTTAATGAAAGTTATGTAAATATTCTCTCTCCCTTGTTCAAAATATCTTACTGTACTGTACCCACCCTGCTTTTCCTTTAATGATGTGAGATGATAAAATACCTATGTGATAAGATGAAGTGAGGTGAAGGACGTAGGCATTGTGACCTAGTGTTAGGCTACTACTGACTTTCTGGCAATATGTCAGAGGGAGAATCATCTGCTTTGGGTGATCCTGGGTCATGAAGCCATGATGATGTCGACTGTTGGATATCAAAAGCAGACAATGTTGATGGTTGAGGAAATTTAATATTTTAGAACCACGGTTAACCTCAGGTAACTGAAACTGCAGAAAGCAACACCACAAATAGAGGATTATTGTATATACTTTTGCAAACATCTTTAACTTGGGGAGAAAAATACTCCTCAGCTCATTCCACTGCAACACACATAAAATCTCAGTATCATGTTTACAATTTCAATACACTTAAAACATTTTAAAGGTTAGAGTTAGAAAGGAGTATGTAAATTCTGCCATTTTTTACTCAGTTTCTCCCTTTATACGAAGATGAGGAAGTGAGCCCAATCCACCATTACCCATGGAACCCAAAGCAGTATTATGAGGGTAAAAAAAATCACTGATTTCAGAGTTAGAGAATTTGGATTTAGATCTGGCTCCGCTATTATTAGCTGTACGACCTTGGGAAAGTCATTTCCTGAGTCTTGGCTTCCAAATCTAGAAAATAGAAAAATAACACCTATCTAACAGGAAAGGCGCAAAGACTACATACGACAGCACACGCGCAAGCACCTAGTGTGACACAGACTCAGTAAATGTTAGCCTCCCTTTCCACTGCTATGCACATTCTGTCCCCTGATACTTTATAAGGAATTCTGCTAAACACTTAACTACCAGTTCTGTTTTGTTCAAAACAGGCACTTGGCTCTCACCAGTGACAAATAAATAGTCATGTGAAAGACTCCTGGGGCCTGACACTGCCCACCAGAAACAAAGTTCTCATATTGGGGAACAGCACCAATTGCTTCAGGCTATGACAAGCCCCAAGCAGTAAATTAATTTCTGAATGTTTTTATCATGTTATATCTTGACAGCTTTGTGCTCTTTCAATAGTCTTTTCTCCCTTGCAAGGATCAGGCACATTATTTGTTCTCTTTCCCCTTCTTAATAGAGTTCTTTATTCAACAAGACCACCCAATGGATTCAAATATTAACAATCAGAAAAAGCCAGGTTCAACTATGAAGAAACCGGCAAAGTCAGGTATAGTAAGGTACAGTAAGCCTTTATTAACCTTTTTGCACCTGGATTTTTGTGTTTTTTGCTCTTGGAAAAAGCAGACTTGCTGATGTACTGGTTCAAACACATCTGTGTATTTCCCTCACCTACATTATCACGAAACTCTTAGCATGCAGAGGAGTTCTTACAAAAGTCCATAATCTCAGACTCCACCTACAATCTAATAAAGCAATGCTTCCTGACCTTTTCCACTTCATGGTACAGACAGACGTTGACACATGGCATCTCTGAAATAAAGGAACTTGAGAGTTCCTTTCAAGGATCCTTTGATTGCTACAAAAGATTAAAGTACAAGCAGCAGTGAGAGAGAAATGGTATACAAAAATAAATTATTTGCCACCTGACTCAGACTTTTACCACATAAACATAATTGTTTCAACTCCAAGCAGCACTGGGTCAAGGTCCATACTCCTTTACAGGGCAGACCACCCCTGTCAGCTCTAAAGGAGAAAGTGAATGTCAGAAAAGCAGATAATATTTGACTTGGGGGAATGTGTTCTCAATGTGAGGATCATAAAACACTAAGTCAGTGAATTAGGCATCAAATACTTACTGAGTGTCTTATACAGGACAGGTATAGTTTTAGACACTGAGGATTTAGCTGTAAACAAGAGTCTCTGCCCTTAAGGAACTCACATTCTAATGGGAAAAACTGGACAATAAATTAAAATGCTTTCGCCCTGGCTGGTGTAGCTCAGTGGATTGGGCGCGGGCTGGGAACCAGATGGTCCCAGTTCGATTCCCAGTCAGGGCACATGCCTGGGTTGCGGGCCAGGTCCCCAGTGAGGGCCATGTGAGAGGCAACCATACATTGCTGCTTCTCTCCCTCTCTGTCTCCCTCCCCTTTCCCTCTCTCTAAAAATAAATAAATAAAATCTTTAAAAAAAAAATGCTTTAGCTCTGGCTGGATGGCTCAGTTGGTTGGAACATCATCCTGTACACGGAAAAGGCTGTGGGTTTGATTCCTAGTTAGGGCACATGCAGGATGTTTCTCTCTCACATTAATGTTATCTCTCTCTCTCTGCCACCCTCCCTCTCTAAAATCAGTAAACATATCCTTGGGTGAAGATTAAAACAAAAATTAGAACACTTTAATTTAGGCAATTTCAGTAGATCAATATTTTTGACCGATAGTAAACATGTAAATCAAAACCTTTGATGCTATAAGAAACTGTTAGCCACCTCCCAGGTAGTTTACTCAAGGAGGTAAAGAAGACTAAATTACAGACAGAGGCTGACCCAGTTCCAAAATTCAATTCTTACATTATTGTCTCCTTGCTATGGACTCAGTGTCACTGCCTCTGTCCTTTGGTAACACGTACAAAGGCAGGATGAGATCATTCATAGGAGGATAATGAAGACCTAGTCAGTATAAAATTACAGAGCACAAGACCAGAAATCCTAAGATCTAGCATTTGCTTCCAATTCTTTCACTTATTAGTCACATGAGCTTAGGTAATTCACTTAAATTCCTAGAGCATGACCTTCTTCACCTGTTTTACCTCACTTTGTAGGGTGTTTTAGGAAAACCTAAATGAGGCAATATAATAACAGAACTTGAAAATAGTTAAAACACTGGGCAAATATCAACCATTATTGCCTAATCAAAATGTTTGAAAGAAGAGACAGAAATAACTATAAGTAAGACCAAAATGAATCCCTTTCAATATTAGCTGTTTTGAAACCTTTGTTTCCATTTTATTGTCCCAAAGGGCACACCCTTTGGAGAAAATGGATCCTAAAAAGTGATGTCGGGATTCAAACAGTCCTTCTTAGTGATTATTGCCCACTCTCAGCCAAGATCAGAAAATTCTGAAAGGTATTTTAGTTCTTGGTATCCTACCCCATGATTAAATGTCATATATGAGTTATTCTTGCTGATTATTATCAATTAGGAGGTAAGAAGCAAGTATGAAGTCCTCTCTCTTAGCTATTAAGACGGCTTATCAAGGACCACGATGTTATAATCTCTTTTCTCCTTGAACGACTACACATTCATTTTCTTTTGGCATCTTATGGGCGCCATCTTAAATCCAACTGTCCATGGGGTAGGGGAGCCAAGTACAGAGCCAAAGCAGGCTGGGGCAATATGGAGAGTGCGGAGTGGCAGGATTGAAGTGGTGAGTACAAGAATCATCCAAAGGAATTATCACTTCTCAGCTTTAGCCTATTGTTTGTACAAAAGTGGGCTCCGTGTTGATCTTTGTTATTTCAAAAGATTCCGGAAACCGCATTTTTTGTATAACACCTCTGAAATTTTATTTTGTTTACAAAATGCCCATAGTCACCTGGGGCAACTATAAATTCACAAGGCAGATTTCTTCTGCCAGTGGAAAGGCAAGTCATTTATTTAAAAAGTATTTATTAATGCTGATATACAATTTATCATTATTCTGATTTGAGGAAGTAAATAAATATTAAGGGGAGGGCCTTACCAGCTAGAGACAGGAAAGAGAACACTTCAAGCTAGGCAAACGTGCAAAGACACTGAGGTAGAAGTATGCCTGGCATGTTATGGGGAGGGAGAAGAATGAACAGACCATTTGGTGAAAAAGAGAATTCCCTTAGAGAAGGAAGGGGCACAGATAGGAAAAAAGTTGAAAGACACTAAATTCTAGAATACAGAGTTAAGATTTTTATAGATAACTTTAAAAGACAGTCTATAGACAATGGAGAGCCATTATGAGGAGGGAGATCATTGTATTTCATATCTCGCCAAGAGTTGCATGTTGCTGTTCTCATTTTTTTTTTTCCATAATAGAGGATAAGGCTGAACATGGATCCATGAAACTTGAAATTTCAAAAAAAATCCCCAATAAATGCCAGTTTAACCAACCACACTACAAGTCAACTCTGTTGGCACTGGTGGTCAAGGCTTTCAAAGCAAAAATTAAATGATCTCTAAAGGGCTACTTCTTTCTGATCAATAAAAACATTTAGAATTTAAAACCCAGAAAAGGTTACTGGACAGTTTGGCACATTGTCAGATTCATCATTGGACAGAGCTCTCATCAGACTGTCTGTGAGCAAGAAGCTGGATGGCAGAAGGCTGGCCTCATAAAAGTCTTCCACCAGGACACAAGCCCCAGGACACACCCCCGTCCACATTCACTGGGCAGAGACAAGCCACAGAGCCATTTCTGTTTTATCCTGCACCAAATGATTCTGGGGCTTCCAGTCCGTTTGACACTCTCAGTAAAATTCTTTGAAACAAATAGCCAACAGAACAGAGCTAGTGACTTTCATCATAACCTGTGACACTAAAATACCAAATCAAATGGACGTTGCTCTGTTAGAGAAAATATCCCAGAAGTATAGCTGATCTTTGTTATTTCAAAAGATTCCAGAAACCACATTTTTGTATAACACCTCTGAAATTTTATTTTATTTACAAAATGCCCATAGTTGCACACATTTCTAAGGAACTTAAACTTTATTACAAAGGAATGAAGGAATCATTAAAGATTTTTGACCAGACAAATGTCATGATCGGAGCAGATTTTAAGAAACACTAACCTGGTGGTAATATTCAGGATGGCTTGAAGAGGGGAGAAAGACTAAAAGTAGGAAGACCAGCTTAAGCAAATGCATGGAGCTGGGATGAACGTGGTAGGTCTGCAGGACAGTTAGGCCAGTCTGAGCCTCCCAGGGCCTAGGATACTATCAGGAACTGTTGTTACTCTTTCAGGCATGTACCCTTCTCTTACATACGCACAAACTATCTCGTGCACGCACACATCCCACACACAGTGTCTCTACTTCAGCTGATCGGTTCTGTTCTTTTCAGAAAGCTGTAAGAAACAGATGGCCAGTAATTATGACCTTAACACAAGCTCCATGTAACCTCTCAGCTATAGAGCTCATCACCATTTGGCAGCTTCCCTACATTAAAAAACTGAAGTCCTGAAAAGACTCTATCTTACCTCCAAATTATTATCTCTGCCTTAGCTAAGACTGTCACACCCAAACCATGTTATAAATATAAATACACATGTTTAGCCTAATGATGGGCTACCCTTGTTCAGGGTTCCCTCTGATCTAATTAGCTGGGACCAGCAGGGAAAATTGTATCTCTTAGGTCAATTGGCAGGCAGGGCAGATCATGAAAGACTTCTTAATAATTTCTGATTTACAGTTAACATACAATATTATATTAGTTTTAGGTGTACAACATAGTGACTAGGCATTTATGTACCTTATGAAGCAATCACTCTGATTAGTACTCATCTGACATGACACATTTTTATTACAATGTTACTCACTATATTCCCTATGCTGTACATTACATCCCTGTGACTATTTTTATAATTGGCAATTCATACTTCTTAATCCCTTTCACCTTTTTCACCTATCCTCTCAAACCCCCCTCCTATCTGGCAACTATCAATTTGTTTGTTTTGTTTGTTCATTTATTTTGTTTTTTAGATTCCACATATAAGTGAAATCATATGGTATTTGTCCTTCTCTGTCTGACTTATTTCAATTAGCAAAATACCTTCTTAGGTCTATCCATGTTGTTGTAAATAGTAAGATTTCATTTTTTTATGGCTAATATTCCATTATCTATTGTGCGTGCGTGTGTGTGTGTGTGTCTGTGTGTGAGGACATAAAATATCTTCTTTGTCCATTCATCTTTGATGGACATAAATTTCTTCCATATCTTGGCTATTGTAAATAATGAGGCAATTAACATAGGAGTGCATATATCTTTTCAAATTAGTGATTTTGGATTCCTTCAGATAAATATTTATAAGTGTAATTGCTGGGTCAGATGGTAGTTTTATTTTTAATATTTTAAGGAATTTCCATACTGTTTCTATAGTGGCCACACCAATTTACTATTCCACCAACAATGCACAAGGGTTCCCTTTTCTCCACATCCTTGCCAGCACTTGTTGTTTGTTGATTTATTGAGGCTAGCCATTTGACAGGTATGAGGTGATATCTCATTGAGATTTTAATTTGCATTTCTCAGATAATTAGTGCTGTTGAGCATCTACTGGCCATCTGTATGTCCTCTTGCTATAGCTCAAGAAGAGCAGAAAATAAGCTTCCCTAGGTAGAGCACAGAAAACTTTTAAAAGCCAAGTAGATGTGTTGGCCATTTATGATAAGTATGAATTATGATAAGTAAGTAACCATTCTTAGAATTGCTCAATTGATCTGCTCAATGAATTACAGAATTCAAGTAAAAATTGAAAGCAAGGACTACTACATGCAAAGTTATTAGGATATGACTGTTCTGTATACAGTCTCCACCCACAATAAGGTCATGGTAGTACAGGATATATATATAAATACACACACACACAATAAGCTACAATTCAAAATAAAATGTCAAAGATGTAACTGAAAAGGTTAAGTCCTGACTTCTGGTCAAGATGGAGGCATAGGTAAACATGTTTCACCTCATCACACAACTACAGCAAAAATTACAATTAGACTACAAAACAAACATCACCCAGATTCATCAGAAAACTGAGCTGTACGGAAGTCTAACAACCAAGGATTTAAAGAAGGAACATTCATCCAGATGGGTAGGAGGACTGAAGATGTGGAGAGGCGTGCAGTGGCGTGGAGTAATGTAGAGAAGAGCACAGATGTGGAATGGGCGGTCCCATATTCATGTGACGTGGATAAAAATCAGGAGGGATACCTTGGGAGTGAGGGAATCCCAGCCCCAGACCAGTCCACCCAGGCCAGGGTTCCAGCAACAGGAAGATAAGTCCCCATAACTTCTGGCTGTAAAAATCAGTGAAGGTTGGGGTGGTGGAAGAAACTGCAGGATTCTCAGAAGACTCCTCTTAAAGGGCACACAACTGTATTATAAAGACTTATGCAGACAAACCTTTTCTGGGACTCAGCATCAGGGCAACAGCTGGAAGGGCACCAGTGGCATAAGGGAAGAAACTGAAGTGACTGGCAACAGGATGAATGCCGGAAAGCAGCTTACTCCTGGGCAAAATTCAAGAGGCCAGGCAGCAGCATTGCCCCCTCTCCGAGCCCTCCTCCACAGAGCCACAGAGCGGTGACATGGGTTGTCTTGCCCTGGCGTTTACCTAAGGCTCTGCCCCACACAACTTATAGATGAGCTTTCCTACAATAGGCCACGCTACTAAGACAGGGGCTCAAAGAAGCTCTACCTAAGACATAGAAACAAACACAGGGAGGCTGCCAAATTGAGGAAACAAAGAACTATAGCCCAAATGAAAGAACAGAACTCCAGAAAAATAACTAAATAAAATGGGGATAAACAATCTATCAGATAGAGACTTCAAAACACTGGTTATCAGGATGCTCAAAGAACTCAGTGGGCACTGCAACAGCATAAAAAAGATGCAGGCAGAAATGAAGGTTACATTAAGCAAAATGAAGAAAAATCTACAGGGAAGCTGAGAAGCAAATCAATGATTTGAAACATAAGGAAGAAAAAAGCATTCAATCAGAACAGCAAGAAGAAAAAAGAATTTAAAAAATCAGGAGAGACTAAGGAGCCTCTGGGACATCTCCAAACGTACCAACATCTGAATGATAGGGGTGTCAGAAGAAGAAGAGCAAGAAATCAAAAACTTATTCCAAAACTGATGAAAGAAAACTTCCCTAATCTGATGAAGGAACTAAACAGTTAAGTCCAGGAAGCACAAAGAGTCCCAAACAAATTGAACCCAAAGAGGAGCACACAAAGACACATCATAATTAAAATGCCAAAGGTAAAGATGAAGAGAGAATCTTTAAAGAAACAAGAGAAAAGCAAAGAGTTACCTATAAAGGAGTTCCCATAAGACTGTCAGCTGATATCTCAAAAGAAACTTTGAAGGCTAGAACGGAATGGAAGAAGTATTCAAAGTCATGAAAAGCAAGGGCCTACAACCTAGATTACTCTATCCAGCAAAGCTATCATTTAGAATTGAAGGGCAGATAAATTGCTTCCCTGATAAGGTAAACCTAAATGAGTTCATCATCACTAAGCCATTATATGGAATGTTAAAGGGAATTACATAAAAAAATAGATCAGAACTATGAACATTAAAATGGCAATAAATTCACAACTATCAACTGAATCTAAAAAACAAACTAAGCAAACAAGCAGAACAGGAACAGAATCATAGCTATGGAGATCATTTGAAGGGTTGAGAGATGAGAGAGGGAAGAGAGAGATTGGGCAGAAAAGTACAGGAATTAAGAAGTACAAAATAGAGAGGGGGATATTAAAAACAGTATAAGAAATGGAGTAGCCAAAGAGCTTATATGCATGACCCATGGACATGAACTACAGAGTGTGGATTACTGGAGGGAATAGGTGTACCAGGCAGAGTGGGGGAAAGAGGTAAAAACTGGGACAACTGTAATAGCATAATCAATAAAATATATTTTAAAAAAGAAAAGGATTGATACTGGTCTTATGAACACATATACAAGGGAAATAATTAAGTCTGACAGGAAGAATTAAAGAGTTTTGTGAAGGAAATGGCATGTGTATTAAGATTTTAACAGGAAAAATGAGGAAGGGATATTTCAGAGTAGAGAAAACAACAGAAGTAATACAGAGATTATTTGTATAAAGTTTAAAAGTCTACTCTAATGGAAGGAGAGTAAGGATGAGATACAGTCAAGGTGAGATTTCATAATAAGGCATTAGAACTTCAGATAATGGAAGACATTTGAGAAGATTTCAGTGGTTGGGTGTGTATTTCAGGAAGCAGTGTGAAAGACTAGAAATGTAAAGATCAGAGCTCAGGTGAAAAGGAACTGATTTAGGGCAGTGGCCATGGGAAGGAAGGAAGTAAATAATGACTGAATGAATGAATTGGGCAGGCACATAAAATACTGTAGGTATACAGGAGTAAGTAACCAAACTGATTAGAGGAAAGGGAGAAAAAGTAATGAAGATCACTGATATTTCCAGCCTGGGTTATAAGACGCCATTAACTAAAAGAGGAAATAAGAGGAAGAAATATGTTTGAAATAAGCATAACACACATCACATATTCATGTATAAAAATCTATCCAAAAGTTAACAAAATTAATAACCTGAACCCTAAATTAGTTTTGAATGCTAGATATACTGTCTAGTCCTGGAGAACCTTTAAGAACAAAATGTTATTCACACTAAGGACATTTAGGTGATAAATAATAAAGATAGTGTCTGCTGTTCTCTGTAAACTCTTAAATATTTTTGATATGGACTATTATCATTATTTATTCAGCACCCATCAGAAATGTTTAGTTAAGCATTAAATGAACTAACCAGAAGACTGAAATTACCATTTCATGTTTTTATCTTTTGACTAGAAAAATTTCAAACTACATTATAATAATCCTTATAATTCTAATAAGAGCAACTGTGGACTTAACAGTGGTCTAGAAAGATTATGAAACAGCTTTTAAAATTCATCTCCACTTTTGCTTTTAACTTATGTGAAGCAGCTCTCTAACCTTTAAAGACTACAAACTACATTTATAAGTTAATAGTATTTGCCTGCAGAGAGTAATTTGAGAATTATGAGATAATGTTCTTGTAGCTCTCTGAATTCCAAAGATGTAAGATCCTAATTATCAATGATAAATCAAATTATTCTGATGCCATTTTTCCTACCTCAGGTTTACGTAAAGTTTGTGCTGGGAAAAGACTACAATATTTTTTTAAAAATACTTTAGATATATATATATCTGGGATTGTGTAATCTAGATGTAGTCCAGTTGCAACAACTATAGTACCTACAGAGAACATTTAAAAGAATACTAGTAAGTTGCCCTGGCTGGTGTAGCTCAGTGGATTGAGTGTGGGCTGCGAACCAAAGGGTCCCAGTTCGATTCCCAGTCAGGGCACATGCCTGGGTTGCAGGCCAGGTCCCCGTGAGGGCCATGTGAGAGGCAACCATACATTGATGTTTCTCTCCCTCTCTGTCTCCCTCCCTTCCCCTCTCTCTAAAAATAAATAACAATAAAATCTTAAAAAAAAAAAAAAGAATACTAGTAAGATAAGGAATGTATAAATGTAATGGCTGCCATCTAAAGAGACATTCTACAAGAATACTGGCTTAGACTCTTCAAAGAAAAGAACACAAAAGACAGGAAGGTAGTACTGCTGTAGATCAAAAATTGGCATACTTCAACCCAAATGGGCCAAATGTAGCTTGCCCTGAGCTGCTTTTTTTTTTTAAAGTTTTATTGGAAAATAGTCAGGCTTATTATTTTTCATGGGATGTATGGCTGCTTTCACACTATAATGGCAGGGCTGAATAGTTGTGACAGAGACCACACAGCTTACAAAGCCTAAAATGTTTACTATCTAGGTCTTTACAGAGAAAATTTGGTGATCCTGTTCTAGATTAAAGAGACACAAAACAATGCAGTATCAGAACATTTATTTGACCCTGGTACAGGTAATTACAAAACATATATGCATCCAGAACTGAAAAAAAGTATCTGTTCTGTTCTTCAGCATCACAAAGAAATAAAAACTTTGACATCACAAATCAAAAATTTATGGAACAGCCCTGACTGGTATAGCTCAGTGGATTGAGCACGGGCTGGGAACCAAAGGGTCCCAGTTCGATTCCCAGTCAGGGCACATGCCTGGGTTGCGGACCAGGTCCCCATGAGGGCCATGTGAGAGGCAACCATACATTGCTGTTTCTCTCCCTCTCTTTCTCCCTCCCTTCCCCTCTCTCTAAAAAATAAATAAATAAATAAAATCTTTAAAAAAAAAATTTAGGGAACAAACTTTTGGAATTTACAGTGGGTCCTTTATCCAATTCTTACTTATCCATCCAGTGATAAATCGTATTAAATTACTAGATAAGATATCAATTTGGAGGTCCAACGATAAGTGTATAATATTTAAATGACAACTTTAGAAAAGGCAAATTAGACACCTGATTTATACTAGATACAAACGGATCCCAAATGGGTTACAAGTTTAATGTTAATGTCAAAATAAACAGAAAAACCCAAAACAGGAAAATATTTTTAGAGGAGATCTAACAAAAGTCAGAAAACCTAAAAGTGTGGTAGTGATTTCCACACATGTGTAAACACGCAGTCCTGAGAATTTACACGTTTTGAGCACAGCTCCGTGTGATTCCTGTGTGAGCAAGTGTGGATCATGTCTGTGGAATGGGAACTCTCTAATAGGAATTTGACAAAGATGTATCTTAAAAAGTTCTGGCTTGCTGACCCCTGCATATTACTTTAACCTGGTCCTGTCTGCCACCGGACGTGAATCTACATCCTGATGCCTTGCTATGAGTAATCCTACCTGTTCTGCTTAAT
>PVJI01011237.1:0-56928 GCA_004026765.1 Micronycteris hirsuta
GTTGCTTAAATTGTTCCAGCTTTGGCCGCAGGAACTCTTTCAGGTGACCCCTGGGTCCCCTTGCCATGGTCACTTCACTGTGGGGTCTTTCATTTGTTCATAAGCTTTTAAAAGACAAGCTTTCTATAAATCTCATTTTAGCTTGGTATATTCTCTCTCTGTCCCTGATCCTGTCACTGTCTTTGCCTGTTTCCCTCTCTTTCAATTTAAAAAAATTCATTGTGTTCTAAAAATTGGAAAGAATGAGTGATCTCAAAATTTGCTGTTTAAAGGTAAATTAATTCTTTTTGGAGCCTTATCAGTTAGTGGTTCTCAGATATTTGTGTGCAAAAGAATAACATGGAGAGTTCGTTAAAATTGTAGATTTTTCCTGTTATGGGCTGAATTATGTCCCATCAAAATTTTTATGTTGAAGCCCTAACCAGTGAATTTGGAGATGGGGCTTTTAGGAGATAATTAAGGTTAAATGAGGTCAGATGGCAGCCCTTATTCAAACAGGTTAGTGGTTTTATAAAAAGAAGGGGCAAGAGAGAGCTGTCTCTCTCTGTGCACATGCCTTGAGGAAAGGCTGTGAGAGGACCTGGTGGGAAGGCAGCCATTTGTAAGCCAGGAAGAGAGCTCTCCCCAGAAACCAAATTGACCAGCACCTTGATCTTGGACTTCCCAGCCTAAGAACTGAGAAAATAAATTTCTGTTGCTTAGTCATAAAGTCTATGGCTTGTTAATGAATCCTGGACTGAATAGGACATCTTTTCCCTCCCTTACTCTAGCCAATATTTTGATTGATTAGGGAAAAGAAAAGGGCTAGGATTTTTGAGCTAACAGGTACCTCAAGGGATATGAATGGACTTCTTTGAGGCCTTTAATCTGAAAAGCAGTGAAACTAATAGTGGAGGAAGATCGTTTGTCATACTCTTTCCTGAGGGCAGGTAGCTGTTCTGATACGCAATTTATTTTTCTAGTGGCTTGTTATATTTGGGCATATACACCTACTGTTTGTGCCAAAAAGGGTCACAAATAGATTTTATTCAACACAAAAAATAAATTACCATAGAAAAAAAGAAATATATTTGAGATTTAGGCTCAGAATTGGGTTTTGCATTTCAGCATTTGAATACATATAAAGTTCCCCTCTCCTTTTTTCTTCACAGTATGGAGTAATCACAAGACATAGCATTTTAGGGCCGTAAGGAAATTGAGAGATCATCAGCTCTAGTCCTCTTTTCTCTTAAGGTACAGAAATAAAACATACGCACAGCAGGAAGTCCATGGAGGATTGGATTGTCCAAATTCACATGCTTATTGGTGGTGGAGCTAGGTCCAAAAACAGGCTTTCCTAGTTGGGGATTGTTCCATCAAAAAAAATACAACTTAATATAATTGATTTAAATAAATTACTATGAAATAGATAATCTTCTATTACTCTATTTTCATATTTTTACATCAAAGTACGATTTCAAGATTATAGCTTTTGTTACACAATAGAATCCTACTTGGGCATTAAAAAAAAAAAAAAGAAGAAAATTTTACCCTTTGTGGCAGGATGGATGGATCTGGAAAACATTAAGCTAAGTGAAATAAGCCAGTCAGAGAAAGACAAATACCTTATGATTTCATTCACATGCGGAATCTAATGAACAAACTGAACTACAAGGAAAATAGAAGCAGACTCACAGATGGAGAGCAGGATGACAGCTAAGGGTAAGGGGAGGTCAGGGGGTGGAGGGATGGAGCAAGCAGGAGAAAGGACTCATGGATATGGACAACAGTGTGGTGACTGGGGGAGGCAGAGAGTAAAAGGGGACTGAATGGTAATGAGAAAAATACAATAAAAATTTTTAAAAAGTAGATGCTGTAAAATATCCATGTTTCCATTTTGAAGGTCTGTGTTTAAGCTATTTTTGAATTGACTATTAAAAATATTAAATCTGGCACTTAGCTTGCAGCTTGGCCAAACTTAATCTGAGTATATGCAGTAAAGTCAGCTTCTACGATGATATAGGCAACTGATCTAGAAGGATTAAGACTTGGAAAGTAAAGGGAGTAGACAAGGCCTCACAATAGGGGTGTTCCTGGAGAAGACCCTTAATTAATTAACCTCACACAATATTGTGATGACATATAATAAACATGATTCATACTATTTGGATGCTTCATAAACTTCAATTCGCTGGCAGAAGACAGACTGCTGTGGTTGACTCTTTCACAGAACTGAAGTTTACAGTAGTTAAAGGATTCTGGAGCTAGGAGGCAGAATTTTTGTGGGTTTTTTAAGAACTCTGAACTAGATTTGAATTTGGCATTCCCCCTTACTGGTGGTGTGACCTTGAGCAAGGCGCCTTACTTCTTTTGTCCTCAGTTTCCTTATCTGTAAGTTGAAGGGACTGGTTTCAGTTCATCAGCAACCCTTCTGGATTTAAAGGTGCCGTGACTATGGATTTGTCATTTCTGAACCACTGCTAACAAATGTCATAAAAATTGAATTAATTTACCTTTTATCATTTGTTTGGCTGGTTTATTTCCATTCTGGAACTTTGGCTTGGCTTTCAGAAGACATTGCTGTTGGAAGTGGGAAGGAGGGTCGCGCCATTCACGTTTCTGACTGTTGCTTTATGACCCAGTGGAGGCCAGTTCACAGATGAAATGTTGAGGAGTGCAGAGCTGATGGCGACTTTAGTGCGGAAAAGAGATGGCATCTCAAGAGGTGGTATCTCGTGGCATAGCCATGTACTAGAGGGTTTTGTGTGTGTGTGTGTGTGTGTGTGCATGTACTGAGGAATGTTTAAATAGCATTTATGGATCTATATCTATAGAGCTGTAACTATATTTTTCTCTCTATATATGTATATCTAGTTTTATATATTTCTATATATCTACATATCTATACATAGACCTATATCCTTCATGTCTTTTTGGAATGAATAAATGTTAAATAAATATGAGAATCTGTGTATGCAGGGTCTGTTTTAGGTCAATGATTTATACGCAGCGAGGGGAGTTAGTCTGGGCAGTGGGTCTCTGGATCAGTCCTAGGGGGATGTGTCCTAAGTTTCTTGAAAGAGAGAAGCAGTAAAATTTTACACACACACACACACGCACACACACACGTATGGATATATGTGCATGTGTGTATAAACATGTGTGTGTGTGTGCATGTGTATATAGGAAACTATATGGGAAAATAGAGGTGTGGTCATGGAGACGGGTTACTTGCAATCCACTACCCATAGCTTGAGGCATTCTGAATAGAATATGAGGAGGAAAGGGACTGTATGTGGCTGCAGGGGCGGGGCGGTCAGCAGTCTCTTCTGTGCAAAGGAAGTAACCCCCCTCTCCTGCAGTGTCGTTGTGAAGATCAGAATCGATGGGTGTTGATGCGAAGAGTTGATGCAGCCAAGCATCATAAAATGTAAAAACACACATTTCGTTATTACAGCTACCATCAACCAGTCTCATCTTTCAATTCTTCCTAAACAAATAATAAAGTCCCCCAGTTCCCACCTCTTTCTAGCAAAATCTTATGTGGGTTAATGTTGGAGGGTGGGGACCCCAAGTGCACCCGAGGCTTGTGCCCAGAGCACCCCCAAATGCCTGAGTGCAGCCGGGAAGCCGGAGAACTTGTCCCCCGGCGGCTGCGGAGCCGAGGGCCGGAGGCGCCGTGCTTTACTGACCGAAAGGCCCAGTTCTCTTCTGAAGCAGCTCTCCTCAGTGAGTGGAACCCACTATCCTCAGAGCCGGGTGGAAACCACGGTTACACGGTGGAGAGGTCTCTGATCCCCAGAAAAATCTTAACCCATGTTTCTTTCTTTCTTTTTGTCTTACTTCTTGGATGTTTCTCTTCTCACCCTGCCCTGTTTCCTTCAATAATTAGCTCTGGAAGGAAATAACTCACATGGCGAATGTGATCTAGTAACAGATAAAAAACAACTGGTCGCCAGCATGGATATGTGTGATTCACAGTCGCTTTAAACCCACAGAAAGTTGTTTGCCCAAGTTAATAACAAATTTTAATAAACAGATTTTGCTATCCACTGCTAAAATTATTCCAGTCAGGTTTCAGTTGAGAAGAAAGATACAGTAAGAATCTGTCCCCATGGCAACAGTGTTTTTAGGTGCAGTTGATACTAGACAATGATCTGTGACAGCTTCTGAACATGTATGGGGGTTTGTGTTTCTCAACCACCCAGGCAGGCGAGAGGAGAGAGAAAGCACAAAGCTGAATATGTGAGTTTTGAATTATTAGCTGGGTGAACCTTACCTTCATTACAAGGTGAACCTAATGGTGCTTGTGATGGTAAAACTGAAATTCTTTAGAAAAGTAAATTACCTTTCTCCAGATGTAAGCTGACAAACTTGCAGATTAGTCTCTACCTGAATAAGAGATCACATGCAAGGGCTGGATAAGAATAATAAAGATTTGTAGGTATTTACAATTCATCGGAGTCAAAGCAGATTTCCTCAGGTCATCATCTCACAAGCCAAAGGAAAACGAAGAATTAAATTGTCTCGGTTAGAAAGATGTCGCTGTGTAAATGGCAGGTTTTGGCAGAACCTGTCTTTCAGTGCTGACTCACTCAGCTTCGTCTCGACAGATACAGACTTTCACAAGCTGTGCTGCAAGGTTCCCTTTGTAGGAGAGAGGAGCGATGCCCAGGAAAGAGGAGATTCACTTATGCGGACAGGCTCTTTGCCAGCGAATCTTGGACCCGGTCTGGGACTCAGCCAATGACAAGAGGCGGACTTGGATGGTAAGTAAGCACCTGAGCAAAGACACCAGGGCCCAGGCTTCCGTTTTAGAACACAAACACACATTGAATGAAATTTAAGGTGCCCCTTTGACTCCTCTTGTTTTCTGATTTTAAAGGGGATATTGTTCATTGTTACAAGATTTCAAGATTTACAAAAAAGTGTAAGATGGGGAGAATCATCCATTATTATCAGCCAGAGGTAATGTCAAACTGGTTTCTGAAGCGCTAGAGTTGGAGTTTTTGACGGGAAGGACATCCTTAAAGATCAGGTTGCCAGCCCCTTGGCTGATGGGTGAGGACTGTGCTGGGCAGGTGAGCCTGCGCGGGGCCCACACGGACAGTGCCCTCGTGTTCTCAGACTGCTCATCCAGGACATGGTGCCCGGCATTGCTCTGCCTCTCGTGTTCGATTACTTTGTCTTCTGATCGTTCCGGAGAAATCCTTAAATCTTCCAATCCTGACCATTTCTCAGAGATCAACAGCTTGCAGAAAGAAAACACATTCTAAGTTCCAGACAGAACCTGAACTATTCTAATTGTGATTACCTAGATGAATGTTAGAACTTGAACAGTCTTCATAACAAAACTAATTAATAGTGAAGCTAGGTGACAAATGTTATTCTCACCCAAAGTACGTTTATTATTATTTCTAGCCATGTGCTCGATCTCCCTTTTTTGGTATTTGAGAAGGAGGGGAAGGGATCTGTAGTTAAATGGTAAATTAGCCTTTTATACCAGGTACCTATCCTGAGAGATGCCACTGAGGTGTCTGAATAATTAGGGAGTTCTCAGGACTCAAATCTAGGAACATTTCAGACGCTCCGATTCCTAGGAACTCCACTTTTCACCATATCACACGCATTAACATACATCCAATTTTGATATTGTAAACAGCTGGAAGTTTGTTTGCCCAATGCTTCAAAAGGCCAAACTCAAAATGTCAGAATTTGAAGAAAAGGTTTATCGATCAGGAAGGCGCCAACTGAGAAAATGGGAGACCTAATCCTCAATTCCATTTTATGAAAGTACAAAGGTACGCTTCTTTTTATGTCAAAGAAAGGGAAAATGGGAGGGGCAAGAGGTGTCTGACCACCTCTGACCTTTGGGTGTCAGCAGGGGTTCAAGGAAGTTTGTAATAGTTTATGTGAATCTGGTCACGGGGTTCCTGAACATCATTGATAAATAATACATACTTCCCTTATCTCCTCCGGCTGCAAGCAAAATTCCTCCAACGATCAGCATGTCTTTGTGCAAGACCAGCAGAAGCTAGAAGCCTGAGGCCCTGGGAACAAAGCAGGCTTGAACAAGGGGGAGTCAAAGAGTCCGAGCATTTTACTCTATTGCAATATTACATTTCACTTTATACTATAAAATTTATAAAAGGACTTTTACAAAGTTGAATGCTGTTAAAAATTCAGTCTTATGGTATAAATTTTATTATTGTTTGTTGGGGACCACTCTGTGTGGTTTTGGAGATTGGAGCCCCACGAGAGCAGGCTCTGAAAGGGGCTAGTAAGTGCCCCTGGAAAACCAGGCAACTCAGGTGGCAGACACGACCCGACTCTAACACCGAGGGTGCCCGTGGGAGTCAGGCCCAATAAATACATTTTGTCCTTTGAAGCTTGCTTTGCTGTATAGCCCTGTCGATATAAACAGGATGTTTAAGTTCAAGGCATAAGGAGTAAACTCCATGTCTCATGAAACACGTTTTTTTTTTTTTTAAAGATTTTATTCAGTTATTTTCAGAGAGAGGAGAAGGGAGGGAGAAAGAGCAATGTATGGTTGCCTCTCACATGGCCCTCACTGGGGACCTGGCCCGCAACCCAGGCATGTGCCCCGACTGGAATTGAACCGGGACCCTCTGGTTCCCAGCCCGCGCTCAATCCACTGAGCTACACTAGCCGGGCTGAAACACGTTTTAAAGACCATCTGGCATCAGCATGACTAACAGACCCCGACCTATGACAAATCTCTGTGTTCCTTCAATTGTTATCTATAGATAGTACCTGTTTTTGTATGACTATAGCCTTTTGACATTGATTGATGAGCTATGCATGTGTGCTGTATACCCCTACACACACCATTCCCAATAAAAGCCATTTGGGAGAAGGGCTTGGGGTGTTTCCCACTAGAGGGAATTGCTAGTTGCTTTCCCCCAGGAACAACAAGATTGTGCCCAGGATGACTTACTTCTCATCCACGGCGGCTGGGAGAGCTACACTGGACGGAGCTCCTCCCACAATTGTTTATATGAGGGTTGAGGTGCAGATGACAAGTTGGTATATGCATTAGTTTCCTGTAGTTGCCACAACAAACTGAATGACTTAAAGCAGTAGAAATGTATTCTCTCATAGGCGTGGAGTCCAGAAATCCCCAATCTGTTTCAGTGGGTTAAAATGAAGGTGTTGGCGGGGCCACGCTGCCTGCGGAGGCTCTAGGGCAGAATCTGTTCCTTGACTCTTCTGGTTGCTGGAGGCTGCCAGCATTCCTTGGCTGGTGGCCACATCACTCCAATCTTTGCCTCCATTTTCACATTGCTTTCTTCACTGGGTGTGTAATATCCTTTTATCTCTCTTTTATATGGACACCTGTGATAACATTCAAAACCTAGGAAAGCCCACCCAGATTATCTAGGGTTATCTCCTCATCTCAAAATCTTTAACTTACTCAGATCTACAAAGATCTTTTTTTCCAAATAAGGTAATATTTATAGGCTACTAGAGATTAGAATCTGATTTTCTTTGGGACCAACACTGAGTCCATTACAGTATAATATTACATTTTGTAGTTACTTAACTAACTTTTATCAATTTTGATTTAGTAAGATTTTTATTTTTGTGTGTTGGTACCAGCACATTTTTTTTTCCAGTCTCAAACCTTCTTGTGGGCTTTTCAGAAGCCAAAGTTTGGGCACATTGCTCATCACAGATAAAAGTCCAGGAGAGAGAGTTTCTCCCTGTTTGTAGCCAGGCTCATTGACAGAAATACTCTCACAGTAACTGTAACTGGAGTAGGCATTTTTCTAAGAGGCATTTTGCTAGAAAGCATTAGCAGAGGAGATTTCTTTCTATAGGGTCCTTGGGTGTCATGTTTCTTTGCCATCAAATAAGAGAATTACAGAGAATGAAGCACCCAATGTCAACTAAAATCTAGGCAGTAAACCACTTTAAAGCCCAAACTTTGAGCAATTGCCTGAGTTAGCCAGCTTTCAGGGATTTATGGTTGCTAGGCACTTTTAAAGAATTCTTTTCAAGAATTCATTCTAATATTCACAACATCTCTTCAAATGTGGCATAGTTCTCACTTTATAGATGAGAAAATTAGGTGCAGAAAGGCCCAAAGTAACCCATCAAGGGAGTAGCACAGTCAGAATTTGAACCCAGGTCTGTCTAGCTACAAAGTTTGAACTATAATATAATTCCATAGTATGGGTTCTGATTTTTGCAACTTAACATTTGTGTGGTCTTTAGTCTTTGAGTGTATTGAATTACAAATACCTTCTTCAGAGAGGGGAGGGGGTGGGGGCTGGGTGGATGTGGGTAAAGAGGGCAAATAGGGGAACATCTGTGATAGTGTCAACAATTAAACAATTAAAAAGTAAATAAAATTAAAAACAAGATGTAGAGAAAATACAAAAATATTTATATATTTTTAGTCAATACATTGAATAAAGGTAAGCAAAGAGGATAAAAAAATTAACTTCTTTAGAGAGTATTAATACCCAAACTTGATGGATTCAGTTAATATTAATAATCATTAGCACTGTGCTGAGAGTGGATGGACCACTCTTTCCTTTACAGAAGTATTTCCCAAATGTTAGTGCTGTGTTCAATAGTTTCACTTCTGTCTGTGCTATTGTCTGTAGTATTATTTATTTGATATTTTTAATGCTTGAACTTTTAACGTATTTGTTTTCAAGGGCAACTATCATACAATGGGAAACTCAGTATCACCTACTAGAAGCGGAAGGTCCACAGCAAATATTAATGCAATGAAAAGGAAATAATCTTTCTAAACTCTGGCTAGACAGTATTAGCTGTCCAAGCAACAGGTGCTGGGCTTGCTCTGCTGCTGTCAGAAGGGGAGACCAGTAAGGACGAGAGAGGTGGTCAACACTCACTGGCACTAAACCCAGACGTCCTCCTTGACAACATCTGAGGATGGAGTAAGACCTGGAGAGGGAGTAACTTTCTCACCAGGTGATTCAATGTGATTATGGGTGTGTACGTGAACACATCTTCCGACCCCCCACCCCGTGACTTCCCTCGTTTCTTGTGGCTAATGCCTGAAATTGAGATTTCCTGTCCTGTGCTGCTATGACGTCTGAAACTGGGAGGGCCTTGAATGGCCGCCCACAACCTGCTCTTTCCCACTGTGTGGATGAAGGGCGCTGGCCAAGCAACCCTCCTTATCACAGTGGCCAAGCACAGTGCTTGCTTATCCCTCAGTGAGAGGCTTCAGTTCCCTGCCTGCCTGTTGTATTATTAAAACAAGAATCACATCTTTCCACAGAAACCAGGGAACGCCTCACCCACTTGCTCCAGCAAAGCCTGCCTCCCACAGCCCTGCTTTTTCATTCTGTTCTCAAGTGAACCATCCAGGTGGCATGCAGTGTTCTCCCGCCACCTCCTGGCTTTGCGTGTATGGCTAATAATAAACTGTTGTGATCTCATCCGTCCAGTGTCAGGTGTTGTGTGTTCGGCCATCCCTGTAATCCTAGGGAGGGAATTCTTCCCTCACCAGAGGAGTGAAGCGGAGTTGAGCAAACACTCCTTTGACTTTGGGAAACATGACCATCTCATAGAATGGTACCTAAATGGATTCTCTTGCATTTATAGGAGTCCTCTCATTCTTTAAAGAATCACCAATCACAGGACAGAAATGCTGCAAGTATCCTTCGGATAGTAAGTTTTCAGATGAGGAAAGCTGTCTTTTATCTCCCAGAGAGCCTTCATTTAACTTTGTAAGGGGGCAGTGGGCTTGGTTTGCCACATAATTTGTAGGTTCTTATCTACAAGATCTGACGTGAGGATCCTTTCAAACCAAATTCTCTTTCCCGATGGTTCTGCCGAAGCAAACTTAATTCCTACAATCGCATCACCTAGTATTCAAAGCTCTAATTTTTCTGAAGGTGACAGATAAAATGCTAAAAGCTGTACAATGTGATGGTTACGAGCACAGAGTCTAGAAGCTCGGGAAGCAGACTGCCTGAGTTCAGATGCTGACTCCTTATTTCCTCTGTTTGTTTAGGTAGGTTTCTGAACCTCTCTGGGCATTAGCTTTCTAAGTAACAGCACCTTCCTCATAGGACTGCTGTGAATCTTAAATGAGTTACATACAAACATCTCAGAACAGTAAGTGTTTACTAAATGTTAGCTGTTATTCTTAGAGAAGAAGCAACCCATTACACTGTAACGCCTGGGCTCATGTTGACCCTTTTAGGTCACCCAAGTAGTAAGAACCCAAGGAACAAGGACACTGGACTAACATGTTTTGATGAGAATAGGGCACCATCTGAGGCTGACGGGGCTCTTTAAGGGAGGCCTGTAGCAGCGCGAACTCTTTGGACATCTAGTGAGAGAAGAAAGAGCATAAAACAGGCAGCAAAGTGGAGTGAAAATAAGCTTCACGTTCTTATTTTTGTGGAGACGGCTTGTCATTCCACACAGTGGGTGCTCAAGGAGCGCTGTGGCTGCGGTTTGAGAGATCGACAGGACAGGACGTTGTGCTCTCTTCCTTCCCGAAGCACTACTGTGTCCTCCTTGCGTTGGAGTTCCTTCTGTCTGTACCTTTTTTTTTTAACTGCTTTTTAAGCTCCTTGAGGGCAAGAACAATGCTTTTTCTTCTTCCTTATTCCCCACTGGACATAGCTCAATGGCACAGAGAATGAAGATGATGGAATATGTGTTGAATTAATTGCTTTAGGTGTAAATTTTAGGGACACAAATTGAGCTGCTGTCATCAGGAAACCCCCAAATACAGTGACTCAAACAAAAGAGAGGTTTAGTTTTTTCTTCTGTAACATCCCAGAAGTAGGGGACTTTGCTCCGTGATGTCGTTCAAGGAGCTGAGATCCTTTATCTTGTGGCTTCACTACCCACTAAACATTTGTCTTTATTTGCATGGTCAGAATTCCTCGGCTCAAAGGAAGAGGGAGAACTGGAGGCTGTGCAGTTCCCTTGGAGGAATAACTTGCACTCTTACCCTGTTTGCCGCCAGCTGGCTACAGGAGCCCATCTCAGTGGGAGAGGCAGCCTGCAGGAGGGCAGTGATGTGAAGAAGCGGGGATGATATTGGGAAACAATTAGCAGTCTTTGCACATTTTCTTAATTCTTGAATATTTATTCAGCACCTGTTTTGTGTGCTTGAGTGTGTCTTAAGAATGGAGATGGGGTGGAGAGGGAGGAAACAGTAATCATGGCTCCAGCCCCCTCCTGTCACGGGGTCACTCTGTGTGCCTCGCCCCCTGAACCAGGCCATCTGGTGCCTGTGGCCTCGTTTTCCCAGGAAGCCACGGGTCTTGGGAGATTTTTGGTTTGCAGCCAAATGGCCTATGTTAACTATAGCTTGAAATCACTTTTTTTCCCCCTGTGGAAGAAAAATATAAGGGGAACAGGGAGCTAGAATTACATGTAAAGCATGGTATGTTCTTTTAAAATTAAATGTGCATATTTTGGTTTCTGGAACAGTTCTACCAAATATAGAAAGCATTTCAGAATTCTCTGAGAGCAATGCCAGCTTGGAATGTAAATGTCGACTTGAGAAGTCATTTACAGCACCAGTAGACAGACACAGAAATGCAAGCAAGGCTTTCTAATCTGGGGTTTTTCCATTTCTGAGTCATAAAAACTTTAATTAAACAATTTTGATGCATCCATCATGAGATAAAACTTTTCCTGAGGTGAATGTTCAAAATACATGGCAGTAAAATCAATAGTCCATGTTCATGGACAATCCATGACTGTTAGAATAGGAAGTTGGAGGTTTTAGAGTTGGAAATGACTTCTTTTTTCTTTTATTCTTGCTTCTTACATGGATCATGACTATCCAAGTGGAACGCGGTGTAACCTGTAGGTTGCCATAAGGATGCCATGTGTCTTTCTTAGCTCCTTCATCACACTTGAGAATAGTTGCCTTAATACAGTCTTTAAATGAGAGTGTAATTCGTGCATTAGGAGAACAAGAAAGAACTGGTTTCTGAACTAATATTCTCATAGAATGTTATCATATAAAAAAATCTAGTAATATTACACATAAACACAGCTTTTAACCAGATTTTGAAAATACTGTTAAGAAGCGTAGGAATATGCTTTAGCTGCACCGTATCTCTTTTATTTGAGTTAGAAGGTGGGGTACTCCAACTGGGAAACCTCTCTTCACACTAATATGGTTTCCCTATGAATGTGCCACAAGAACAGGCTTTGAGGGGTGGGGTGGTTAATTGTATGTGTCAACTTCACTGGGCCACGGGGTGCTCAGATTGAATATTACATCTGATTGAACGTTATGTATATGTCTGTGAGGGTGTTTCCAAAAGATATGAGCATTTGAATTGCTGGACTCAGTAAAGGAATTTTTCTCTTGAATGTTGGTGGGCATCATCCAATCCTTTGGGGACCTGAATAGAACAAGAGGCAGATTAAGGAAGAGCTTGCCAACTTATTCCTGACTCATGGCTGAGCTGAGACATCTCATCCTATCTTTTCTTGTCCTTGGACTTGGATTTACACCACTGGCCTCCTTGGTTCTCAGGCCTCCAGACTCAGACTGAATTACACCACCAGCTTTCTTGGTCTTCAGCTTGTAGCCAGCAGATTGTAGAATTGCTTTGCCTCCATAATTATGTGAGCCGATTCTTTATTTTATATATTGTATTAGTATTTATGCACTGTGTATAGACATACGTCCTGTTGGTTCTTTTCGTTTGGAGACCGCTGACTAGTACAGGGAATTTTGGTGTGGTCACAAGCTCTGAAGCCAGTCACCAAGGTCAGAGGGCACAGACAGGAAGCTGTCTCCCTTGGTGTAAGTAAACACTGCTGTGTTTCCACAAAGCGATCTTTTCCTTCTGAGGCTAGTCTTTGATGGCTTCCTGGATGAGCCTCTGGAGTGGTCTCCCCTGGAAGAGGGGAAATCATGTTCAATGATTAGGAAGAGGGCCCTCTGTGAGTGGCGGTTAGGCAGAGGAACGGGGAGAGGCTATGCACCATGCTCTTTCCCTTGACCTCCTCTATCACTGAGGATGGAAAAGCTAAAATACCCACCCTCCCTGGCATGTTTGCAGCTTAGGGTAACCAAGTGAACCTGAGCTGGCCAGTGGGAGTTACCAGCGAGACTCCAGGAAATAATACTGGCTTTTAAGGAACAGACCTGGCTAACATTATCTTCAGCCCTTCTATCTGTTTTTCCTGACCCTGTCTTTTTTCTTCTTGTCTAGACTAGATGTACAATACCTGAAGGTGTGGCAGCCACTTTCCACCAGTGGAGGTGAAATTTAAGAGCGGTGAAATGGGAAGATAGAAGGGGTCGCTATGACATCATTAAGCAGTTGCTCCAGATCCACACTGAACTATTATGTGGCAAAAATAAACTCCTATATGGTTAAACTACTGTTTATGGGAATTGATAGACGATAATCTGGATATGAAAGATGAGTGCAATTACAACTCAGGAAGTAAAGAGCCCCTGAATTTTCCTGCGAAGGAAACCAATGTTTCAGAGAAAGCTTTACTTGGCACCGCCTCCCCAAGTCCATCCCTGCAGAACTGATTATGCCTGGTGCTCCTCAGTTACACCGGGCACACATGCCTACTGCACGCGTATAAGTGCTTGGCTGCAGAGCAGGAAGGAAGAGCACAGGCAGTGACTGAGAGAGTGCGCTGCACATAGTAAGCATTTGATATTGAAAGGCATGGAAAGGAGGGGTGGCAAGTGGTTTGTCCACTGCAGGTCTGTGGAGCCCCTACATTTGCCATCTTTGGTGAAACCCCTTCTAAGGCTTCTATGTGTACGCGAGTGCCCCCAAAAGTTATTGCCTCACCTGGTAGGCTGAGAGCTCTGAAACTGCCCACAAATTTTCTTCTATTTTCAATGAAGAGGTGCTATAGAGACGCCTTTGAAAATACACCTATTTCATAAGTATTTGCAGATTTTCCATTAAAGGGGAATTTTAAAACTTGATAGTGAAATCTTTTTTTCTGTCGAAAATCTTAGTCTGGGCTGATTTCCAAGCCCCGTCCCTGTCCCCTGGGCTCCCTGGAGCTCTGCTGTCTCTGGTCAGCCCGCGGGCGCAGGGGTTGCAAGTTTGCTGGCATTGCTCTGAGGACAGAGATGGATGAGGTGGGTGCGTTTGTTGATGTTCGCTTGGTATTTTTAGTCCATGGTTAGCATAAGTAGAGACAGCAGCAGGTTGTCTTTTCTTGCATCTGAAATGTCACATTTCTCCCATGAAAGTCCCTTTCTTCAGGAGAGTCTGCTTCAGCCGGCTGTCCCAGCTGCTCCGGGCCCTGCTGCCAGAATCACTGCCTGGATCCTGGCGTCACCGCTGCCAGGAGCCCTTTGCTCTTTAGAAGGCGTGATGTGTGGTTCGTCACAAGAATCGGCCTTAAAGACTGTAATTATAAATAATGTCATTCCACGTGCTTCTACGGGATGTGAATTTTTGTCCATCTTAGGAAGTGCTGGCTACGGGACTGCTCAGCCTCGGAGGCTCCCTGGTGCACTGGTGGAGAGGGAGCGCGGGCTCCCAGCTTCCAAGTCCGTCCCCGCCCGCACCCAGATAACATATGGGGCCGAGCTGGTTTAAAGTTCGTTCACAGTTTATTTAAAATGAAGTAAAAGTGGACCTGCTTTGATGGTATACATCCCTACTGTGTGACTAAATGGAGAAACAAGCACACATGTGCATGCGAGTGTGTGCTCTTGTGTGTGTGTATGCACACACGTAACATATGTACTTGCATATTTCACTTAACGTTAGGGATACGTCCTGAGAAACGCAACGCCGGGCCTTTCTGTCGTTATGGGAACGTTACAGACCGCGCTTACACGCACCTCCAAGGCAGAGCCTGCTGCGCACCCAGTTTCTGCGTGCGGCCTGCCGCCCCCAGGCTGCAAGCCTGCACGGCGTGCTACGGTACTGAGTACTGCGGGCAATTTGTATCTAAATACACTCAAACATAGAGAAGGTGCATTGAAAACACAGCCTAAAAGAGGAAACAAAAGTGGTACACCGTGAAGGGAGCTTGCGGGACCGGAGTCGCTCTGGGAGGGTCAGCGCGTGTGAAGGCCTAGGACACTCCTGCGTGCTACCGTAGACTTTGTAAACACTGCGCACGTCGGCCACACTAAGTTTACTGAAACAGAGTGTAGCTCTGTGCTGTGACGTTAGGAAAGCTGTGACAGCACCAGGCAACCGGAAGTTTTCGGCTCTGTTATGATCTTACGCGGCCACCGCCGATACGTGGTCTGCTGCTGACCGAAACGTCAGTAGGCCGTGCACGGTTGTCCGTCTGTGGCTCCACCCGGACCTTTACGTTGGGCTTTCATTTCCACTGTTCGTGTAGCTGTCAAGGGCCCCACCTCGTTTTGCTTCGTGTGCCGTGCGCCGTCGAGAGAAGCGTGGTGGCGCCCACACAGGGCCGTTTGGGTGGGCTTCAGCCAAGTCCCAGGTGTGGGTGAGTGTCCACTGGATGGTCCCGGGCGCTGTGCAGGTGACTGTCCCCAGGAGGCCCGTCCCCCAGGGCGGGGAGACAGCAGCTGGTGTGACTCCGCTCTGAAGGGCTGCGGTTGGGTGGTGTCCACCGGCCTCGCTGGCCCCGAGCTGCCGGCAGACCAGGCTCCTGGTGCTGCCTCTGCTCCTTTCCAAGTCGCCCCCCGCGTTTTCCCACTGGCCAGGCAGCTCCCATCGCCTTTCCTCTCTAAGGGGGTAAGGCGCTGGGTTCAGGGGGACAGAGAGGCGAGGTGTTTTGGTTCTTTCACTGTTCTTGCTTTCCCGGTTTTTCCTTATGATGCAGTCTCTGAGTTTTCCAAAGACCTTCCCTTTGGATGTCCGAAAGACTGGTTTAGAACGAAGCTGCGCACCCCTCCCCCTCCCAGCACACTCTCTTTCTCTTTTCATTTTGCTCCAATAATATCACGTCTCTCTAAGTCACGAGTGCCTCCAAGAGAGTAATGGAAAGACCATATACATGGAAACGCAAAAAGGGAAAGGACAAGAATATATCATATTATGTCATAAATATATTTAAATATGGAGGGGCTGTCAATCTTAAAATCCAGGGATTATTCCAGAAGATGAGCTTCAAAAGAGATTCACTCTTTAAAAAATTGCTGATATTTGGTAATATGGTAGATTAGATATTCTGAACAACCCTCTTGCCAAAAACAAAACTGGATAAATATAAAAAATAATCTTTAAAACTATATCACTATCTAGCAAGCAAGGAATGTAGAATCTGAGAACAAAGTTTAAGATCTTTTTCTCTAAAGCGGATTTACATTTACTTCATTTGGCTACAACACCATAAGCTTCACAAGAGCAGAAATTTTTCCAAAGTATGTATGGAATCAGCAATGAAAGAAAGCTGCAGAAGAACCCAGTTTCTCACCGCTGGAGCAGAGCACTACAGACGGGCAAGGAGAAGGCTGGAGCGGTCCACAGAGTAATGAGTTAGAGTCGGAGACATCAGCAAGGACTCCTGTCTACATTGATGTCGATGCGGAGGGATGCACGTGGCAATATTTACAGAAACGCAGACACATTGAGTTCATGTGTGCTCATATATGACCTTGCTCTGTAACCTGACAGGAGCTTGAAGCAAAGAGACCACAGTAGCAGTGAGCATCCTCAGCATCCAAATATCAATTTCTAATAACATTTTCTAATAAAAAGGATCCAGGGATTATTGGAGAAATGGCTGATCCTAGGACAGGGGTAGAAATTCCACAAGATAAGCCTGTTGCATCTTGTAGTGCTTGAAAATAAGAACACACTCAACCCCCCCAACACTCCCAAATGACCCCCAAATCCTCGGAGCGCACGTGACAAGGGCCTGTCAAAGGGGAGCAAGGACAGACTGGTGCACACAACAATCTGGGCAATTGTCCAGACCAGCCTGCTAAGTGGGAAAAAGTTAATTTCAAAAAGTTACAGACTGTGTGATTCCATTCATGTAATAACATTCTTGAAAGGACAAATTATAGAAATTAGGACGGATTAGTGGTTTGCGGAGAGTGGGCGGTGAGGGCAGAAGGACAATGGGTTGGCCTAGAGGGGTCTGTGCCCTGATGACAGGTCCCTGTGTCTCTGCAGTGACAGTCTCGGCAACCTGGCTGTGATGCTGTCCTGTGGCTCTGGAGATGCTCCCACCAGCAAACACTGAGTAAAAGGCACACAGGATCTCTCTGTTATTTTTTACAGATGAATGTTAATTTATAATTACCTCAAAACTAAAGGTTTCATAAAAAATAAAGCATTTTGGGGAAAATGGAGGATGGCTTACTTTTTAATGCTAAGATACAGCAACAAAAGATAAACTGCACATATGTCCAATGGCTTTTCAACTGAGATGAGGTGTTAACATTCATTTCAGAGGAAATGTTTATTTCACATGCTAAAAAAATTACCTGAAACATACAGATTTTTTTTTTTAATTTATTTATTTTCAGAGAGAGGAGAAGGGAGGGAGAAAGAACAATGTATGGTTGCCTCTCACATGGCCCTCACTAGGGACCTGGCCCGCAACCCAGGCATGTGCCCTGACTGGGAATCGAACCGGGACCCTCTGGTTCCCAGCCCGTGCTCAATCCACTGAGCTACACCAGCCGGGCTTTTTTTTTTTTTTTTTTTTTTGAAACATACAGATTTAAATCATGTCACCGGAAAGACTCATGTCACTAAAGTTTAGCCTCACCATGAATAAGGTAAACCCCACCATACTCAGAGGAATAAAACAGATGGGAACTGGTCCAGAAACCAGACCGGCTTGTCTCCTACTTGCAGGACTTGGACGTTACCACAAGAGGGCGGAATAACTCCAGCTATTACTTGGGCAAAGGGAGCAACAGGCAGACACAGAGAGGACTTCAAATAAGAATATCGGGATAAACGGAAATGATGTTCTTTTATAAACCACCTTTGAACAGAATGCTTGCTTTGAGGGACATGTTTGTGGTTAGTTCTTTTTCTAACTACTGTAAATAGGTTGATAAAAATTGGTAATTATTGGGCAAATAAAGGAAAAGGAAGCAGGTCCTAAAAGGTGTGCAAGAGAAGATAGTTGTAATCAGGACCGAGTCGTGGAAGGAGCAGACAGCGCTCTCCATTGATTCCCGTGGACATGCTAACACTCACTCAGGTACTTGAAAGCATCAGTGCAAATAGGCATCGGAGTGTGAGGCTGCTTTCCCACACTTTCTATGTTATTTTCAAAGAAAATGATCACAGAGAACCTATCCAAAGCCTTCGGTCACTTTATTAGATCAGGGCTGTGACAGCGGTGGGAGAAGACAGGGGCGTGGTGTCCGCCTGTCTGCAGCCGTGAGACTGGTTAAGAGAATTCCCTGTGGAGTGCACAGCCTTGCTGTGAGTTCCCAATCTCTCTCTCTTTAGTGGGAGGATAATGGGGCGTCTATCATCCGAACCCGAGTCTAGAAGCCGGCCAGTCAGAGAGTCGTGAACTGGACCCTCAGTGGAGAGGCACAGAGGACAGGCCCCCAGCCTGTGCTTGTCAGGCCAATGCTTCATAAGCATTCAACCCACACTTTAAAAGATTTACTACTCAGTTAATTAGCTAATTAATATTTAAAGAAAGAAGTATGTGGTGTAATAATACGAGTATTGGATTTGGAGTTGTGGGCCCCTGATGTAGTTTTCCCACTAACTAGCTGTGTGGGTTTTATCAGCTAACCGTAACTTTCTGTTGCTCTTTCTGTTCACTTTTATTTCTGAGGTAAGTCAATGCCCTGAAATTCTGTCATGTCTAAAACGCAAAGCCATCTCTGATAGAGGATAGCACTTCTATTTGTTTGCAAACATTACACATCAATGAATTTACATAAATCCTCTGGATATATTTAGATACCCGTTTAATCCCTTTCTTCCTTTGTTAAAATTTTGTGGGTCACCTTCTATGTGCCACATACAACTGTGCCAGGCACTGGTAAGACAGGGATAAACCAGACATTTTCTCCGCATACGAGAAGCTCATCATCTGAAAAGAAGGGCAGAGATATAAACGAATGCGTAATTTGGAAGTGCGTAAGCAGCAATCTGTTGAGTATATAAGGGCGAGCAGCTCTGTCTGGGAGTTCAGAGCAGAGGGAGAGCAGGAGACTGTGCGGTCCCTTTTCGAGCACCACACCACAGGGAAAGCGGCAGGGAACGGGGCACGGGGAGGGTGAGACCAGGAAGGATCAAAGCTGCTGGGGGGGGGTCCTTGCCGACATTTGTCATTGTGCTCTGGGTGGAACGAGGGGCACAGACGCGGGATGCTGGGACTCGAGGGGAGGTTGGAGGGAGTGGAAGAGGAGACCTACTGTGATGTCTTCTCTTTTGGAAAATTTAAGGGGAGAAGAGCACCTAGTGAGGAAAGGGGTCAAGGAGAGATTTTTAAGGACATAAAAAGCCTAGGTATTGTTGAGGAATGAGCCAGTGCAGCCAAAGGAGCTGGGATTGAGAACGAGCACACTGGAGCTGAGTGCGTGCAGCTCCGTCCCGGAGGGCGCTCTTCCCCCTCTGGGACAACAGGGGCAGAGATGATGTGTTTGTAGGGCACAGTGAGGAGGAGAGGAAATCCCTGACAACCTGTATTTCCGTGTGAAATAAATGTTAAGGTTGCGTGCTGAGCTGAAGGGAGCAAGGGCTGGGTGCGAGAGCTGAGGCAGTGAAACTCCGGACCACCCTCTAAATAGGAGTGTGCCGATGGAAGTCCCGCAGATGACTCACACCCGGCGGCTGAGGTCACAGTTATGCTCTGGACCTAATGGGCTGCTTAGTCTTGATGACTCCTGTCTACCTCATGAGCTGTTTGTTAGTAAGCACTAAATTGTGCTTGGGCTTACCCTTATTTCCCAGGATAATTGTGGTTAATGCTATTTTGCTGTTTTAACCTCTGAATAAGAAAGCATAATAAACAGTGATGCTGAGAACAGAAAAGGCTCAGCAGGAAGTCTCCCAGTCGAGAAATCAAGGTGTACAGTAGTCAGCTGAAGCAGTTTACTTGTCAGGTAAATTGGAGCACTTATCTATATTTCTAAGTTTCATCTCAATGACATATATAGGCAGATGTGTGCATTCATTCATTCATTCATTCAGTGACCATTCATTTACCGAATGCTCTATGCCAGGCACTCCTACGGTCAACGAGGACCCAGCAGTAGATAAGTCAGTCCTCCGCTGTGAGAAGTGGATACTTTCGTGGATGTGGACCCAGGAATTCATCTCATACATCTGCTGAATGTCTAATAATAAATTTAAACAACTAGTGTATTATGTAACCCACGGGAAATAGTTTTGTTTTATTCAGGTCTTTGTCCTATCTTTGGTGCTGCTGTTCAATTGCAGCCACTGAGACCATATTCTATGGGTTACTAAACTGCAGTTAGAGTCCTAGAAATAAACAAGTAACGGGAAAAAAGTAGCCTATTGTATACTGCTTTATACCCTACTCTCCACCTCCACCCTTCAGAGCCTGCCCTTTATCTTAACCATTCCCCAACGTACCCTGCTCTGCACTCTGCAGGTAAGAAAGAAATCTTGACCGCTTTACAAGCTCCGGACTTTGGCCTCTAGGGGGCACTGTTGTCTTTTCTTTTCTTTTTTTTTTTTTTTTAAGATTTTTATTTTTTAATTTATTTTTAGAGAGAGGGGAAGGGAGGGAAAGAGGGAGAGAAACAGCAATGTATGGTTGCCTATCACATGGCCCTCACGGGGACCTGGCCCGCAACCCAGGCATGTGCCCTGACTGGGAATTGAACTGGGACCCTCTGGTTCCCAGCCCGTGCTCAATCCACTGAGCTACACCAGCCAGGGCATTGTTGCCTTTTCTTACCCGTTGATGTCTGCAAGTTATTTAGCTGGAATAGAAGGCAATTCATATGCAATAATAAATTTTGTAAGAAATTTTAACTTTATTACATTGCTAGGGACCTAAGATAATATATTTGCCAATTATTTCTTTATTTTAATTATTATAACTATTATTTTGCAATATATTTTTCATCTTGCAGCAGTTGAGGTTGGAGAGTTATGTTGACAATAATCTTCAAAGGAAATTTCCAGTTTTCTTCTTTCTTCTTTTTCTTTTCTACTTTATTTCCTTCCTTCTTTCCTCCTTCCTTACCTGTTTTGTTTTACCCTCCCTTTTCTCCTTCCCTCCTTCCCTCCCTCCTTCCTCTTCTCCTTTCCTTTTATTCATTCACTCTGCAAATATTTGCAGAGCACTTATTCTGTGTTAGGCCCTGTGTTAGGGTCTGCTGATAAGAGGCAGATGTGAAACAGCTCTGAGGGACCTTACAGTCTAGACAGAGACAAGCAATACAAACAATGACTGCACTCTAGTGTGTTTAAGTCATAATAACAACTGACATAAAACACTGTGGGCAAACACCATGAAAGAAAGGCTTATAAAACAGCGTGGAGGTCAGGTAAGGCTTGCTCTGGGTTGATTCGGAAAGGATGAACAGGAATGAGCCAAGGGGAGCATGGTACAGGGAAGGGATAAATCTTGACTCCAAACTTAGAGCTTTTGGTTTAGATCCTTGATATAGAGGGAATCAGTCAAAGAATTACCATAAGCTTACTGTAACATCTACTGACAGAGACCAACAAAGAATACATTTCTTTTCTGTATGTCTCTTTGGAATGTTGACATCATTTCCCATGTATCAGTTCATGGCTGCAAAGGTGGGGGGCAGGGCTTGGCGGGGCAGGGGGGGCTCTGACATTCAGTCCTTTATTGGTGCTCCATGGACTTTTTGAAATAAGGTTTGTTTAACATCCATGTTTTATGTAAGGGTGATTCTTTTTTTTCCTCTGGAAAGTGCATAACTCTCTATTCCTTCTGATCCTGTCAGAGCTTCACCTCTCAGTGCCTCTCACTCTTCTCGCAAACTCCAAACTGATGGACTAGGGTTCAGTTTCGTTCGCCTCCGGAACACAGAATCACGCAGCTTCTCTGGTTCAGCCCCTTCTCCTCCAGGGTCACAGCCAAGCTCCTCAGCAGGTCAAAGAAAGCCTTTAAGAGTTGCCTGCCTTGTGATATTCATCTTGTACCACCTCCCTGTTGAGCAAGGACTGTAGGAACCATTGATGATTCTGAACCAAATCTCGGGCCTGGTACCCTTTACTCAGGACACCAGGTGGAACACCCTCCTCCCTGCACTGTCTCATGAAAGGCCTCTTTTTTAACCTGTATGTGTTGAGTGCTTAGTGTGAGCAAACCTCTTGGAAGCATTTATTTCTCAGATACCCTTACACGTTATGTATTGTTGCTTCCATGTTACCATAGAGGAAACTGAGGCCAAAGGAGTTTAGGGTTTTATGGGAACATCTTCCCCTATCTTTCCAGAGTCCTTTCGCCATTCTCTTGTAACTATTTTCTTAGTATAGAAAGGAAATGCAAGGAAGGAAGGAAGGAAGGAAGGAAGGAAGGAAGGAAGGAAGGGAGGGAGGAAGGGAGCGGAGAAGGAAACAGTAGCTTTGAAAGTAGCTTGGTCTTCATATGTTCGAATCCTCTTTACACAGCACAATGCCAGGCTTGTGCAGTTACCCCGTAGAGGTCAAGTGGATAAGTGGGTTTATGACTTCTTGTTCCTAGATGCTAAGATTTTGAAAAATCATCAATATCCATTTCTTCACATCCAGGACTAGAATCAACACCTAAATAATTTCAGATTCAGTTCAACCCTCCTCTCCAACAACTGAAAAGGGAGGGCACTGAGCTCTCCCTCGGACTGGGCGAGCGCGCCAGCAAGCCCGTCTTTGCCCTTAGAGCACTGCCCCGCTCCTCCAGTGTCCTCCCCCCACCCCCAACCCTCCCCAACTTCTTCCCTGTATCCTCAATGTGGACAGACTCAGTATGAAGCAAACAAGCAAAACAAAGCCAAAAGCAACTTTGTTAAAAAACGAAGAATGAAAGAAAAGAAAAAAAGCGAGCAGATCATTCCCAACAAAAGGGACGGCCATCTGTTCCTGCCTGTGCTAAGAGTTCATTACACCTCCTTCCAAACCAGCCTGGGTCCTCTGCTTCTTTAATGATGACTTTGTGTTTAGAAATTCATGGAAATGTTGCATTACATTGAACCATGTATCATAGCTCATAAAAGTCATTGATTTGCTAAACAAACATTCCTTGATTAATAAAACACGGCAAGTGTTTCAACAAGAAAAGGGTGCAGCTCTATATCACAGAGGGTTTGCTACTCACACATCTCACTTTTGTAGTGATAAAACAGTCGTTAAAACAAGCAAGCTCATTAAAATGACAACCGCCAAGCCAGATGAAGTTTATCTGAAGAGCGATTAAATGTGAGGGTATTCACCTCACATTCCAGGACAATCCCTGGGAACATAGCTATAAAAATACATGAGAGAGCGAGAGTGAGAATGAGAGCGAGAGTGAGCGAGCAAGAGAGAGAGAGAGAGAGAGAGACACACACACACACACACACACACACACACACAGAGGACAGAGTCCTGGGGGCAGCCCTGGAATCCTGCCCTGGACGTCTGGGGGTGAAGGCAGAGGCCTTCAGAGAGAAGAGACTTAAAAAGCATCCGAAGTCACTTTAAAAACATAATCCTCTCATTTTCTCAGGTACAATTTGCATTAAAATAAGACATTATATTTACTTCTGGTTGATTAGTAATCAATCAGATATTTACTTCTGGTTGATTAGAATTCAATATTTACTTCTCAATCTCAATATTTACTTCTGGTTGATTAGAATTTCTCACAAGGCATTGTCTAATCTTTCAAGAACCCCTTTTTATTGAAGAACAGTGACAGCAAAGTAAAAATTGGAACTTGATTTTTAAGAGGAAACTAATTACTTGCAGTTTATAAGCAGCTCAAAACCCACGAGGGTCATGAATGAAAACTAGCTGATCTGTACTCACTGTTATGCCAAGTATTTTACTTAATTCAACTTGCGTTCTATTAAATAGCAAGATATATATTATATTCCCAGTGTATAAAGAGTTCCTGGAGCTCTAAGGGGATAAAAAAGTGTTAAGTTTTCTCAGTTTTTCTAAGAACGGGTAGATAGAATAGGTCAAAAAAATAATGCCAAAAATGTTTGAAAAAATATTCAACCTCAGTAACAATGAGCTGAGCACACTTCGCAAGAACAGTAAGGTACACTTAGCAAGGACTGTAAAAACAGAGGTCACTCAGTGTGCGTGACAATTCAGTTATGCAGGCATTCCCGTACAGACTGAATGAGAACAAACATTTTCAACAAATCTTTGACAGTTCTTACACAGACTCTCTAAGATGTCATACCTTTGAAAGAGTAATTCCACTTCTGAGAATCCGTTTTAAGAGAGTGATTTAAAAAACAAACCTTTGCACACAAACATACTTATTGCAGCATAGCTTAAATAGCTACTTGAAACAACCTAAAGATCCAAGTGTAGATGAATAGTTGAGAAAATAGGACATATCTTTTAAAATGACACAAAGATTACTTTTGGTTATGGGAAATGTTAATAATACAATTTTACTTACTGCATTCTCTCATCTAAGTAAAAGGTCCCATCCTTCTCTTACTACTGTTACTATTAAAACCAAAATGTATCCAGTGCTTGAAATGTGTCGGGTATTCTTCCAAGCCCTTTACGTGTATTAATTTATTCAATTCTTACGACTCAGTGAGGTAAGTGCTGTTACTGTCCCCACTTTACAGATGAGGAAACTGAGGCACACAGAGATTAAATAGCTTATCCTGAGTCACACAGCCAGAGAGAGCAGCAAGGCTAGGGCTTTTTAAATCTTTATTGAGATATACATAATTTTTATATTATAAAATTCACTCTCCTAACGCATATAATTCACAGCGTGGAATTGAATAGACACTGGTCTTAGGAAGTATCTTGGAATTAGGAGGAATTCCAGAGCAGAATTTTCTGGAATCTGACTAATTTCCTTGCAGGTAGTGCATGAAGACAAGGAGCTGGGCCTGTCTGTTCCTTTTCTCCCTACGGTATCTGAGGCTAGCAGAGCCCATGGCTCTCAGTGGATTCATTTTTTGTATGAGTGAATAAATGAGTGTCCTCGTGACCTGAGGACTAACTCTCCATGCCAATAGGGCCCAGCTGGCCAAGCCTGGGTGTCCTGATTCCACACTGCCCTTCCGGTTCTGACCCACTGCCTCGCCTGACCTACCTGCACATCGTGACTCAAGCTGACTGCTCACTGGACTCTTGACTGCCAGCTCCGTTTGAAGCCAGCCCAACCCATTCCCGTGCTGGCTGTCTGCTCTGCTCACTCAGCGCTTTCTGGGCTCTCTCTGGGCGGTTCCCACCTTTTTTCCATGTTGCCACACCTACTTCCAATGAGGAAATTCTCCTGGGCTGGTTCAACTTCTTCCCATAGATGTTCCCCTACGTGTATTTCTAAGTCCCTGGGATACTAAGAAGCGAAGGATTTTGTGGAGAAAGAAGCTCTAGAACCTTCTCTCCTGCCAAGTGTTTTTCTCTTTTGTTTATAAAAACAGTAAAGACTTGGAATATGGTTTAGGTTTTGTTTGAAGTAAGAATTCTGCAGTAAACAAAAAAAGTTAAAAGGATTCTAGTCTACCCTTTTCCTTAGGATACCCATGCAAAAGTATCTCCTATGACTCCAAACCTGTCCTTTCACTTGATCTATAAGGCTTTTTTTTTTTTTACCATCTAAATAAACATTTCTATTTGAATGCGTTATTATTAAACTCAATGGCAACAAAACCTAACAGAATTTTTCTTACTCCATCTTTATTTCCTACTTCTACCAACTGAAGTCACTATTCGCATAGCTACTTAGTATCATCCTTAAGTCAATTCTACCTTACATGTCCTTAGTTTATGCAGTTAGTATACTCAAATGAGTTTTTCATTTTTATCTTTTGAAATGCCTTTGATATTGATGCTTGTTTTTCATTTCACATCCAAGAGCTCACCACTGAGCCATATACGACTAAAAAGTGGTTCTCTGTTGACTTCAGTGGCTGTGAAATCTTTTCTTCTTAATTTTTCTTTCATTGTATCGCTAGAATAACTGGTAAAGACTTCCTGCATTAACACTCCTCACTGTCTTTTTCCTTAAAGTATCAAACTGTATGCCTCTTATTGTTCAGCTTTTTCTACTATCTCATTCCAGCCTAGTGATTCAAAGCAACTGGTTTCTAAGTCCTCGAATATTTGCTGGGCTTCAGACAGGCTCCCTGACCCATGCGTGCACCAAACCACGCCCGTCTCTGAAGCTCTGCGCTGTTTTCTTCGTCTAGAATGTTGCCTCCAGTTCCTGCCTCCCTTCTCTCCCACCAATCCAAATTCCCCTCATTTGAAATTTATTTTTTCAAGGAAAACATATCTAACTTAGTCCTTGGCAAACAGACACTGACAAGCTATAGAGCAGATTCAGTGGTTTCTGACTGGCGACACAGCCTATTAACTAGCCACTCTTTCTTTTTTACGTCAATTGAACTTCTTTCCGAAGACAACTATAATCCCCTTTGGGGTCAAAATCTATGACAGCCAATCCTTTTGTGCTTCCTATTATCTATCACGTGCACACAATAATACCTGTTGCTTGAGTGACTGGGGAAGACGGAAATTTAACCCAACAACGAAAATACATAAAAGGCCCTTCAGAAGAATTTTGTCATTTCCTTCGTACATGCCATCTGATCTAGAGGGTTATACACATTGAGGTAACCTTGGGGTTGACCATTTCTGTGTGTCATCTGCAGTGGCACTCAGATGAAATGCTTAACTTCCACCTTTGCATCTTCACCGTCTCTGGCATCAGAACACTTGGTGCGTCTGCTGATCATCTTTTGGATCAAGAGTGTTCCCTTTAGATAAAGGTAACTCCCAACTGCTTCTCCTGCGACTGTGACCTTGTGGGTCATGTCCCAGAACTCTGGGGCTTGAATTGAGACTCTGTATAGGCGTTCTTGACCATCTGCTTTTTCTACGTATTTGCTTTCCACTTGCTGGAACATAGCTTTCCCTTTCCTTCACTCCAGTTTCTTTGCCGGATTACTTCTATATGATCACCAGAGTTTCCGTCTATTCTCTCAATGAGCCACCTGAAATCCACAAGGGGTGCACCCGATGTGTTCCCCGAGCCTCCGCGCACACCCCACATCACGGCACTTACGAGGTGACAATGGGATGCCCATTAACTTGACTAAGTCCCCGCTAGACTGTGAGCTCCAGCAGGGCAGGGAGCAAGCCTGTCCTTCTCAGCAACAAACGGCTGCCCCGATGCGGGGAATAAATGTGAATTATGCAGCAGTAAGTCTGCAGTTTAAGAGAATTGAATGGTTAAAAGATCTTTCACACCAGTTGTTTTTCGTTATTAAATTCTACACTTTATGGAATTTTCCTATACTATATATGATTTTTCAATGATATACATTCAATCATATATATTATTTCTCAATTATATATTATGGAAAATTCTGTAAAGCATGAATTTTAATATGTTTTCAGCACTCCCAATGAATTCCCAACCCTTGTCATTATTCATGAATTCTATCCATTGTAGCAATACTATTTTGTGTTGTGTTTAAGCTAACTAATTTTATGCACCTATGTCTTTAGATAAATACAGTCCCATTTTTTAAAAAAGCTTTGATTCAGTTTTAAATAATTTAAGCACTCAATCATTTTTATTTGGATTGTATAGATAGCAACAATTATGAACATTACACCTTATGATTGTTCCTGGCAGAATCCTTAGTAAACAATTATTCAGGTGACTTGAGAGACAGCGTAATGATGTAGAATCCAGTTTGTTGGGTCTCTGATAAGGATAATTGCTGTTAGATTGGGTTACCTGTACTGACGAGCAGATTTTTTGAAAGAAGTGCTTCCCAAGTGAACATATCACTTATCTAGAGGGAAGCTGTGTCCAAGAACAAACGGAGCAATCAGCTATTTCAGTTTCCTACGTCAAGCCTCTTTGGGGGGGGGGGACAGTGGCCCAAACTCTTACTCAGATTTTGTCATAGCAGTCATCACGTCTGAAGAGCTCACTTATCACGAAAGCCAAGGTTGGGCTGGCTTTTCTGGGAAGTTAGAATGGGTGGGGTGAGTGGAAATCCAACACATCGGTTAGAGATCCACTGGTTCTCTTTACACAAAAACCACTTGTGGCGGAATGAGTCACGTGCAGACTAGCCCCCGTGGCCCTCACGGGCATTCTCCGGGGTCAGCGAATAATTCATGGATCTGTTCGGATAACCGGTCGCCAGGGTTCACGACGGGGCTGTCCCCCGACTGCCGGGCTGGGACAGCAGACGGCCTGCGTCTCACCTGAGTGAGTCACTGGCGGTGGAATCTTCCCCAAGCGACGTTCTCGCTGTGCTGCTGCATCCGGACTTTCGTCACGTCTGCTGTTTACTTGGCTTCTCCGGTAGCGATTAAAAATGCAGTCTTGTTTGAGTAAGAGTTTGTGTCACAACCAACTTTCTCTTTTAGGGTAAAAAAATGCATTGTTTTGGGAATAAAGACTAGCAACCTACAATGGTTTTGTCCTCAGTGAGGAGTCAAGTAGGGTCTTCAGCAGTCACGTGCCAGCGAGTGCTTTGCTGAGACCCAAAGGTGTGCCACAGTAAAGGAAAGATGATAGCATTATTTTACTGCTTGATGGCCTATCAACTTGCCGGGACGGAAAATACTGCTGTGTTGCAAATAGCACCACAGTCCTGTAGCCCTTCAAAGGCTCACGGGCCTGGAGGTAAATATGGCCCCGGGAAAGAACAATCCATTAGTCCCAGTATTGAAGTCCGTACCCGGCACCTGCTCATTTGCAGCTTTTCCTATTTCAACAAGTTTAACTCTCGGAAGAGTTCACTTACCCCATCAAACCCTGTATTTAAACCAAGCAACAAACAAACAAATAAAAACTGATTTAAAGTTTTCAGTAAAACTTTCTGACTTGGCAGAGGTACTAAGTTAATTTTCACTAATTACTCAGCATGACAATTAGTCACACAGTTTTGGGGAACTGCAGTGAGCAACCCTAGTCTGAGCTTGTAGGTCAGGAGTTCAGAGACCTGTGTTCGAATCCTAGACATGCTGCTCTCTAACCAGAAAACAGTCACTAACCTATCTAGATCTCCATTTTTTTTTGTAGTGTCTGTTTTTGAAGAGGTTTTTATGTGCCTAGAACTGTTCTAAGAACTTTCTACTGAATCTCTACAATGCTGTTAGGTAAGGAATTTATCTATTTCCATTTTAAGGGTAGGGAAAGTGAAGGACAGACAGGCTGAAAGTTATCCAAGGGGATGGAGCAAGCAGGAGGCAGAACCAGGACCCCAACCTCAGCTGGCCTGGTCACTGTGCTACTGACCATTGAGCCATGCAGCTGTGCCAGCCACTGTCCTTATTTGTTAGCACCATGGAAGACATCTCTTATGAAGAGCCTTCTTATTTCTTTTCCTTATGCTTAGTATCTAGTCCAGTTTTGAATCAGTAGAAATTTAGATATGTCCACTTCAAAAATAATTAAGATAAGAAAGTCCTTTCTAAAGATTTTCTCGGGAGCTAAAAATTTTAACAAGCTTACTGAGTTATAAACAAAGTTTTAATTTGACATGGCCCCCAAAAAGCTCATTAAAATCTTTGAAAATATTGAGGAGACTTACTAGCAAAACTCTAAAGAAAACTTACAACAACTTAAAATGGATAAATAAATTGTATTATAGCCACACACAGGAATATAAGTTTAGCAAAAGAAAAGAAAAGGACTCCTACACATAAGCAACAAATCTTAAATCATCATGCTGGTTGAAAGAAACTAGGCACGGAAAACTGTGTATGTATAATTGCATTAAAATGAAATTTTGTAAAAGGCAAAACAGTAGTGACAGAAAGCAGCTCAGTGTTTAGCAGGGGCTGGGAGTAGGGAGAGGAACATTTGGGGGCAATAAAATCTGTATCTTAATTGTGGTGATCGTTACATGACCATTACTAGATGCATTGGTGAAAATTCTTTGAACTCTACAGTTAAAATGGGTACTCTTTTTCTTTGGTGGTTTCCAGAGGGCCTGTGGGGTGGAGAGAGGCTAAAGATGGGACACGGGGTCAAATATATGGTGACAGAAGGAGACTAGATTAGGGTGGTAAGCACATGATGCACTATACAGGTGATACATTATAGAATTGTGAACTCGGAACTTACAATGCATATAACCCCAATACATTTTAAAAAGAGTACATTGTATTCTATATAAATTATGGTTCAATAAAACTGATGAAAAATGTAAGCTAATGTGGCAAGATTATATGAAGAGACGTTAAAAGTTGCTTTCCTTTCCCTTTTCTTGTGTGCATAAAACTTACCCCAGGATACAGCTTCTTTATAAAACAGCCATCAGGAGAGCAGAGATACAGCCCAGAACTGTACTACCTAATACAGAAGCCACCTGCCACATGTGGCTATTTGAATTTCAATTAAAATTAAGTAAGATTTAAAATTCTGTTCCTCAGTCACACTAACCACATGGCAAGAGCCAAACAGCCATGTGCGACTAATGGCTGCTTTGTAGGACAGTTCAGCCACACACACCACATTTCCATTGTCACCGCAACTGGGCAGTGCTGGCCTATAAGAACACATTTACGACTAAATTTTGTAAGCAAATCGCAAATGTAGGAATCTGAAAGCCTTTTATTTACAAAGTTGAGCGTTGTTGAAAGAGAGAGTGCACCCCCTTCCCCTACACCCACAGTGGGTATTGAAACATCTGAGGATGAGTGGTGAGCTTAGAGTCAGACCGGATAGGGCAGAGCATGCAGACTGTAAGGGGCTTCATGGGTGTTGCAACCTTCAAGAGAAGCTGTCACCCGACCAGGACCGGGGTAATCAAGATCAACAGATCCCCAGCAAGGACAGAGAAAGTTGGGCAGACCAGGCACTCTTCTTAGAATGCCAGGAAAATATCTGAAGTCCCATAAGCTTAGATTACCTTGGAAAAGAAAGGAGAGAAATTTCCAGGGGAATAGGAATTTCTAGAATTTGGCCGTGGAGCTACTTAAAAAAGAGATGGGTTTTGAATGGAGATGACCAAGTGATCAGAAGTTAGTGAGCCAGAGTTGGCAGCCACCAATAGAAGTAGCCCTCCAATCAAATATAAATTTTGAAGAACAGTTGCAGCTCACAAAATTCATCTAACTTTATTGAATCATAAGTTTTCATACATTTTTTAAATTATATTTTATCAATTATACTATTACAGTTGTCACAATTTTACCCCCTTTGCCACACTCCTCCCAGCAACCTCCACTCCCTCAGGCAATTCTCACAACTTCGTTCATGTCCATGGGTCATGGGTATAAGTTCTTGGCTACTGCATTTCCTTTACTGTACTTTACATCCCCGTGGCTAGTCTGTAACTACTTATTTGTGTGCCTTAATCCCCTCACCTCTTCACACATTGCCCCACACAGCCCTCCCATCTGGCAAACATCAAAATGCTCGCCTTATCCATGATTCTGTCCCTGTTCTTGTTTGATTAGTTTGTTTTTTATATTCAATTGTTAATAGATATGTATATTTTGCCATTTTATTGTTCATTGTTATCTTCTTTTTTAACTGTATTTTGTTCATTATGCCATTATAGTTGTCCCACTCTTCCCCTTTTCTTTCCCCCCACCCCCTTACCCCCCCTTTCCCCACCCTTTAATTTTGTCCATAGGTCATACACATAAGTCCTTCTGCTTCTGCACTTCCTATACTATTCTTAACCTCCCCCTGTCTGTTTTCTACCTCCCATTTATGCTACTTATTCTGTGCCCCATTCCCGCCCTCTCCTCCTACCCCTCCCCTGTTGATATTCCTCCATACCTTATATAACTCCCTTTAACATTTCATACAATAAAGGCTGGGTGATGATGAACTTCTTGAACTTGACCTTATCTGAGAAGCACTTTATCTGACCTTCCATTCTAAATGATAACTTTGCTGGAGAGCGTATTCTTGGATGTAGGTCCTTGCCTTTCATGACTTGGAATACTTCTCTCCAGCCCCTTCTTGCCTACAAGGTCTCTTTTGAGAAATCAGCTGACAGTCTTATGGGAATTCCTTTGTAGGTAACTGTCTCCTTTTCTCTTGCTGCTTCTAGGATTTTTTCCTTATTTTTAATCTTGGTTAATGTAATTATGATGTGTCTTGGTGTGTTCCTCTTTGGGTCCAACTTCTTTGGGACTCTCTGAGCTTCCTGGATTTCCCGAAAGTCTATTTCCTTCACCAGCTTGGGGAACTTCTCCATAATTATGTGTTCAAATAAGTTTTCAATCCTTTGGTCTTCCTCTTCTCCTTTGGCAGTCCTATGATCTGTATGTTGGGCCATTTACAGATGTTCTGAGCCCCTCCTCTGTTTTTTGAATTCTTGTTTCTTCATTCTTTTCTGGTTGGATGTTTTTTTCTTTCTGCTGGTCCACTCTGTTGATATGAGTCCCAGTTTCCTTCTTATCCCTATTGGTTCCCTGCAGATGTCTCCTCATTTATTCAAGCAATTTCGATAATTTTTTGTCGAATTCTGTGAGCATCCTGATTACCAGTGTTTTAAACTTTGCATCTGATAGGTTGTCTGACTCTTGGTCGGTTAGTTCTGGAGCTTTGATCTGTTCCTTTCTTTAGGCCATTTTTTTCCCTTGGTGAGCCTGTTACTGTAAGGAGGGTGGAGCCTTGGGGTTCACCTGTGCAGGGAAACTCCCGGTAGTTGTGCTGTGACGTAGCCTGTGGCGGCGGGACCTGGGAGCACAGTGGCACCTGCTCCGCTCTCCACACCCACACCGCCTCCCACAAGCAATTCGAGCCCCTCTGCGCTGGCTCTGGGGGTCGCTCCAGGGTCGGTGGATGGGCTGCACAGCTCCAAACCCCCGTGGGTCTCCCCAACAAATTCTCCTATGAGACCAGGAGGTCCTTTCCGCTGCTGTCTACACCCCCACAGGTGCCTTTAATCTGCGCCTAAGAGTTGTGCGCTGCTTTCTCGCCCAATTTGTCTGCACGTGAATGCAGACCTGCCTGGTCCACCAGTCTGAGTCCCACTGGGTCCGGATGAGCCGGGTGCTGGCCGTGCTTTGGTCAGGCACCCCCGTCTTGGCATACTGCAGCCCCGCAGGAACCGCCCCTCCAACCTCGGTCCTGCCGTCTGCTCACCCGCTCGCCACGGAGTCGCCGCGCGCTCTCCCTCTGCCTTGCTCCTCCCGGCTCACCAGACTGGATGAATGTATCTTCTTTAATTCCTTGGTTGTCAGACTTCCTCTCAATTCGATTTTCTGTCAGATATGGCTGTTTTTGTTTAAGTAAATTGCTGTTTTTTTTCTTGTTTGGCTGTGCGAGTAGACATGGTGTGTTCACCTATGCCACTGTCTTGCCGGAAGTCTGTCCATACATTTTTTAACAGTGATTCAAAATAAGAAATACACTTCCTGTCCCAAACTCACATACATTCATACATGTGCAATTAAAACAAAATGTCCTCTAGTTATTTGCCGTGCAATATATTTTCTATTTTAATCTGTTTTATTGCACTTGAAAAAATAATGTTATTCAAGAGCCACCAAATTAGTTTCATAATCAATGAATGGGTCAAACTCCATTAACAAACAGAGTGAAATGTATTTTTCATTTGAAAAGGAGAGTGAGAATGAGTTAGCATAAATGGTACTGACTCAGAGTTATGCTAAGTCAGATAATCATGCCATTTTCATGGGTCTTTGGCAAGTAGATCTGTAAGAAGAATGCTGCAATTATTTCACAATCTCCACAGTTTTTAATCTGGAAGAGGGAAGTTTAAAGAGTAGAGAGTGGAGGAAAAAATGCTTTATTGCTTTCTCTGAAACTAGTTATTTACAGATGAAAAGAAGCAGTGATAGAGGAGGAAGTACACTATCAAATTTAAACCAATAGGTACAGTGGGAGATGGTGACTAATGGATTTTGTTACCAAGACGATAAGTGAGAAAGGAAAAGGGAAATAACACAGAGGGAACACCTACTAGTTACTGAAGGTTGAAAGAAATATGTAACAAGGTAAGATGTCGTCGGAATAAGCCACAGTGGCTATTCACAAAAAAAGCTGAAGGTCTAGTTCTAGATCTGGAAATTTTTGTTGGACCCCTAAAGTTGACCAGTTGCTTGAGGATCGACTAACCAAACACCTAAGAGATTGTTTTAAAAACCAGAATGCCAACACATATATTTGCAATGGCAAATGAAACTCCTCAGCCAGACAGATAGTCACGGTCTCCGGATTGCCCATTCTCTGAATCTAGAATAATATTTTTTAAGGTGTGTTTCTGGGACCTTCCATATCAGAAGTCACTGGGAGCTCATTGAAAGTTACAATTGCTCACCTCGATCCTGTCGAAGGAGCCTCCTGGCAGTGAGAAGGAGAAGGGAGGGGTGGAGATCTGTATTTTAACAACCACCCCAACTGAATTCCGATCACACTGAAATGTTTGACAAACACTAGCCTAGGTCCTTGGTGCTCAATGAACTCTAGGTGGGGAGACTGGTCAATCCATTTGTTCAACAAATATTTATTGAGTCCTTAAAACGTGCCAGATTCTGTTCCAGGATTCTGATACATGAATCACATTATTTTACTTATTGTAGCTAGGTATGTATTTTGATGTCTGGTAGACTCTTTTTAATTAAGATTCTTTTTAATTATTTTTTTCTAAAATACTAGTTAGTCTCACATATTTATTAGGGGTTGGGCTGTGTAGTGTTCGATTACTTGGGTTTTGGAGTTAGATGCGCTTGGTTTACATTTCAGCTCCACCATTTACAGGGCAGACACTCGGACTCTCAGGGAAAACAGCGCCCACCAAAGATGAGCTCACGGCTGATGTCCACACAGCCCTGGAGGGAGGTTCCCGTGTGTGGGGGGGCTCTGTGTCTGTGTCCTTCATCTCTGTTCTACTGATCAACTGCTCTGCCAGTGTCAAATTGTTATTATTCAATGGATTTGTGGTATATTTCACAATATAAAAAGTTAAGTCTTTCTCTATTACTATGTTTTTCAACATTTTCTACCAGTTTGTAACTTGCTTTTTCACTTTCTTAATGGTTTCTTTTAATGATCAGATTTTAAAAAATACTTTTTATATACTTAAATTGTCAACCTAATGCTCAGTATTTCTTTGTATAGATATTAAAATTTTGCCTCTCATGTGTAAGTCTTTTATACCTTTAAAACTAACTTTTGAGAATAGTGCATTTCGTAGGAATTTTATATATTTTTTCATATGGATAACAAATTGTCCTAATCTGATGGTTGAAGCATCTTTCCTTTCCCTCAGTGATGGAATATCACCTCTCTCATACACCAAATTTTCACACATATGTTCCTGGTTTCTACCAGGTTCTCCATTGCTTAAATGATTTATTTCTGAGCCAATATTATATTGTCTTTTTTAAAAAAGATTATTTATTTATTTATTTATTTATTTTTAGAGACAAGGGAAGGGAGGAAGAAAGAGAGGGAGAGAAACATCGATTGGTTGCTCTCACAACCCAGGCATGTGCCCTGATGGGGAATCTAACCAGCGACCTTTCAGTTCTCAGGCTGGCACTCAATCCACTGAGTTGCACGTGCCAGGGTCCAGTATTATATTGTCTTAATCACCATAGATCTCCACAAGTACTTATTTTTAATAGAGCAAGTCTTCCAACTTGTTATTTTTTGAAATTTTGTTGCCTATTCTTGGCCTTATGAATTTTTCTTTAAATTAGTATTTATTATGAGCTTATCAAATTCCACAAATAATTATGTTGGTATTTTGATGGGAATTAATTGAATTTATAGATAAAAGATAAATGGCTTCTTTACTGAACTGAGGTGTTTCATTCATGAAAATATTATAGCTCTCCAATTTTTCAGTTCTTTTTTATGTTCTTCAATAAAAGTTTTAAAGCTTTCACTATATATACCTGTTATTAGATAAATTATTATGTATCTTATGTTTTCTCTCCTTTTTTAAGTGGGATTTTTAAATTAAATATTTCCAATTAATAATCAATAGTGTACAAGAACTTTTCTTATTTTTACATGTTGATATTTAAGATAATTATAGTAAAATGTAAATTCATAGATTCTTTTTTTTTTAAGATTTTATTTATTTATTTTCAGAGAGAGGAGAAGGGAGGGAGAAAGAGCAATGTATGGTTGCCTCTCACATGGCCCTCACTGGGGACCTGGCCCGCAACCCAGGCATGTGCCTCGACTGGGAATCGAAACTGGACCCTCTGGTTCCCAGCCCGCGCTCAGTCCACTGAGCTACACCAGCCGGGCCATAGATTCTTTTGTGTGGTACAGGAAGACAGGAGGAAAGAAAATTTTTTCTTTTTATTTTCCCTTGGACTTTCACATGGCTTGCCTAGAGTACAATGATTAATTTATAGTTGTATTGTCTGAAATGCAGAATTTAATAGTTGCTAAATTTATTTTTTTTTTAGTGTGTGTGGGTTGTGTTTTTCACTTGTACCACATTTCATGGAAGTACAATAATAACACTTGTTTTGGGGGTAACTGTGATCTAAAATGCAGCCCACTTCAAGTTATTTTTAAATGCTAAGGTGGGTGAAATGTAAAGGTTGCTTGTTTTTCTCATTTTGCTTTCATCTTCTCAGACAGAGCCTAGAGAACAAGCTGTTTGACGGTTGAGATGACTGTAGGGGCAACCGCTCATCGCTGGGTTTATAAGATGAAAACTGGAGGCAACCCTTTCTTCCTCTTCATTCATGGTGTGTGGAAGGAGCAACTTTTTCTTGAAGTCCAGATGCAACCTCAGAATTTTCAATACGTCATCCCACGCATGACTTTCACTTGGTCAGGACTGATATTGAATCAAAGCATACTTACCATCTCTAGTTTAAGTCTCAATGAATGTAAGTAGAGATTGAGCATGCAGTTAGAGACTAGAGTGCATATCATATAGGTTTTATATCCAGCTAAGATAGCAAGAAACATTTAGTGAAAATCTGAAAATATAAAAAATGCACTAAAGGTTTTTTCTAGCTTCAGTCTTCTGATGCTTTCAGATGACAGATCCAGAATCCCGTCTTTATTGGGTAGCAATGGTAACAGCCTCTTTGGAGATGGGCTTGGATTTCTCATAATCTCTTTCTAAATAGCAGAAGTTATGCAATTTAGCACCTCTATTTTTGTCATGGAACCTGCTTATTAAGAGGGAGAGTATTGTTGTGAGACTGTGAAATTGGAGAGAGGTCTCTCTTGAAGCGGGCAACATTCACGAAGGAGGGCATCTGGCTCATCTTACTGTTGCCCCTGGAATGAGCTGATGAACAGTGAAGAAGAGCACATAGATGAAGGCCATGTGTCAAAGTCGACAGGGGGATCTTATCACCCAGACAGTCGGTTTGGTGATGAGGTCATGGATCTACATGACCCAACCATATATTTAGTTTTGGTGCTTGGCCAAAGCTCATAAGAGTTAGTGACCTGAGATTAGCTGAAGCCTTCTCAGAAATATAGGAGAATGAGCTAACAAAATCCACACTCTGACCTCAACCTCCCCACGGTGCCCAGGACCTGCAGGTGAGTACATTCGTCGTCTATGAGTCAGAGGCTTTATGATGCAGGGATGGGAGGTGGCTCCCACCTCAGCACCTCCTTTATCATAATAAGAACAGTCATTCCCCTCATAAATTATGTTACCTTATCTTGTACAGTTAAGAGAAACTTACTTAAAATGTAAAGTTCTGGATTAATAATATTTTTGATATTTCCATCCCTGTGGGGTATTTAATCAATCTTGGACTAACAATCAATGCTGTATATTCAGCATCTTACGATAGCTTTTAATCCTCAAGGTTTTGTTTTATAAATGTGGAACTGATTATTTTAAACCTAGGAGCTCAATTTTATTGACGTTCTAAGTAGCAAGTCTCATACCTGGGCCATCTCTTTTGAGAACAATTGTAATTTTCTTTACCCAGTGGACATTTTTTTAATGTCAGGTGGGTAAATAAAATTTGGAGTGCAAAGCCATACTTATCCTACCAGGTACTTATTATTTAAAGAAACTCTGTGTAATTCTTTATCTAGAATAATAGTTCTACTAACTTGTTTACCTAGAGTTCGGATTTTTATGTTTTAGGTTTTCTTAAACATGAACCCCCATAATTATTCTGTGCATTTGTTCACTTGAGAATTTGCTGCTTAGATATTTGTAGTCTGTAGTCGCTTTGACCCTGAAGTGAGTGTATACATTATATTACTTCCCTGAGCTTCAGTTGTCTTGTCCATAACATGGAATAATATGACCAAAATCAAAGACGTGGTAAGGATTATGTGAAGTAGATAAAGAATATCCAGGGGCTCTGGAAACAGCAACGTGCTACGCAAACAAGGAATTATTACCTACACTATCATTTCGTGTGTGTGTGTATTTGTGTAAGTGATCCTTTTGTCAACCCTACTGACCTAAGCACTCTGAAACTGGGGACAAAGTGAGCTTTAGCATCACAGAGATCATCTTTGTAAAATCAACTCAATAGACATTCTCTGAGCCTGTAACAATAGCAAGGCACTCTGAGGCATTTAAATGCCAAATCCTTTTGTAGGCAATAGTGTCTCTGTTCAGCTCAGTGAGAAAGTTTTCCATGCGGAACGGTCAGTTAAATCATACCTATAGCTAACCAACTGGACCAACTGTAGATGATTACCTGGAGTTCTTTCACTACTTAACAGAGTTCAAAAGTTTGGCAATAGTAGTTATAATTTCCCTCATAATGGAGAAATGAATACCGAATAGAAAAGACATAGAGAATTCCCTAAGTGGATAAGACCCCGAACTAGAAAAATTCTAGTAAGAACTATGGTGCTCCTGGTTAGAATGCCTCCCTCTGCATTGCCCACCTCCTACCTCACCCACACGGCCCTGTGGGTAGCATCAACTTCTGCTTAGTCACTAAGTAGGTTTGGTTGGTCCTAAGAGCTTAGGTTTCCCCTAACAAATGGAGGAATGTGAACAGATTGGAGATAGTGCATGGTTTGGTGTTCTTGCAGAAGGTTCATGAAGTCAGAGCTCATACCAAAGTAGTGCTACCATGGCAGAGACTATGGGGGAAATTAGAATAATGTTGCTTCACCAAGTGGGCCCAGGGCTTTGAAGGAAAATTCAGCTGACATTTACAGTGATACAAACATTTAGCTCAGAGGAATATTGAGGGTTAAGTGATTTAATTACTCATCTGGCTGTCTCTCCTCAGACAAGTCGTCACAAGTTTGGGGCATGTCTGTCTTGTTAGAATCTGCACTTCTAGTGTCTAGTATAGTGTTTGATGGAAAATTAGTTTGCAGCATATTCTTGTAGAGTGAGTAAAGTGACTTTTAAAGATTTCAGACATCCACCCATTTCCTCATCAAACGGTGCTTTGATCTAGCTATCCAGATGAAGAGACAGAGAAACAGGGAGGACAGAGAAAGAGAGATTGATTTATGAGACACATTGATGGTAAGATGTGAATTATAATAATAGCCAAACAGTTTCTCTCTTTCCAGATGCCTTTTAATAGAGAATGAGAATACAATGATAAACCTGAGAACTATGTCTGTAAGAGTAGAACTGCTGCCCCCAAATAAATAAATAAATGAATAGATAAATAAATAAATAAGAACTAAAGGAAGAAAAAGAAAAAGAAACTGGTGACCCAGACATCCTTTGTAATAGAGAGCGAGGCAGGAGGAAAGGGGTCTTCTCCACGCCCCCCTGCTAATTTTGCATTACTGACTTCCTGTTCTGCTTTAGCTCAAGTCACATGACAAATTCACATTCTCTAATATTGCCTTGTTCCTTATTGCAATAAGACAAAATAATTTTTATTTTCTAACAGAGAAATCTTTTCCTAATTGCTTTAGCTTAATTGAATTTCCTGTCTCATATTCTATGATTTCAATATTCAAAATGTATTGCTTATCTTGAAATGAAGAAATATTTTTCAACTTGAAGATTAGGCTTGATGGGGCTTGCTGGGTGTTGAGAATGCAAAGAAAAAAGAACATGCAAACCAGAACATGACAGAATTCCATAAGTCTCTCTGAGAAATGCAGGAGTCATATGCCCAGTTGCAAAATCAACCCTATTATAAAATATGCAGGAGGATAATAACACAAAGTCTGAACCTGGCCAAAAACCACAAGCCCTGGAACAGGTTCAAAGTAAACACAGACAGGAAACCACCTACTCATGCATGGAGGGGCTGGGCGTTCCTGAGCAAAAGGTAGATGTGCCCAAAGGCTGCTGCTGGTCAGCTCTCTTTGGTGAGTGAGTCTGCCTAGTGCCTCTGAACTTAGGAAAAAAGCAGAGATACAAAATTTGTGTGAATTAGAAATTTAAACAATTATAATATTTTACTATTTTTCAAGGGGTCTAAATCTTTAATAGTTTGTTATTTACTTAGCTATGTTGCTAGAAGGAAGTTATAGTAAAATATTTTATAATATGGGTTAAAACATTGAGTATTGATAATTGACTTGTTTTTATTTAAACATGAGAAAGTTTTAGTTAAGCTGTTGCTATTGTCCTCTAAAACTCACATTTTAATTGAGTTTTATGGTATATCTTTGGATGGTGTAAAGTGAGTTTTCATACTGTTTACTTATCTGCCTACCATCACCACCATTACTGCTTCGACTAGAGAACATGAATAAAACATTTAACAGATGCCAGACACTGTTCTAAATATTTTACATATATTGCCTGCAGTTTACCCAATAGTAGCCCCAATGAATTAGTTTTATTATCTCCAGTTTTTAGAAGAGGAAATTGAGTCACAGAGAGATTAAGTTATTCTTTTTGTAAGTATCTGAGTCAGGATTACTACAATAACATGGACTTGCAATAATAGCAAAATTAACCACTTTTTAAATGAGTAATTTTTTTCCGAAAATTTGTTTGATCTGGGAAATAGGCACACAACATTTATTCATACATTTAAATATGTATAAGGTGCCTACTATGTGTCAGGCATCGCGCTGGGGACTGAAGGTGTCAAGCTGACATATCTGTCCTTGTTTAAAGATATACAAGGATAACTACTCTTAGTTCTATTCACACTTCCTGCAAACAGCTGTTGCTCTGTGGTGACTCTTGGAGAAAGGGTTGACCAGCAATTTCCTTCTAATCATTTCCACTGTTCTGACAGTCTCAGCTGAGCAGCTTTACTTGTACTTTGCTTGTTTCTACACTTGTAGGAAAGCAGAATGTCTCTGTAGAAGGATTCCCCTTCCTTGTTTTTATTAACACATCAATCAGCAGAAATCTGTCCAGTTTGACATGACTGATTGTTTAACCCCAAAGAACAGTTTCTTTAAGAATGTGTTGAAAGATCTGGAAGTTCCTTGTACTCTTTAATAGAAAAAAAAAAAAAAAAAAACATCTGCTTTCCTCTAGTTCAGCTTGGGGAAGGCCCCAGGGATTGACTGACAAGATAACTTTCCAATCAAAAATGTTCTATGCTTCCTTTCTAACCCTAAGAGGACCCGGGTAAGCCAACATAAAATTCTGTATTAAATCTCTGCACCACTTCCCTTTGTCTTTGGTGCTGTGCAGAGTTCTGTTCCTCAGTCCTGTGTTTTTAGAAAGTGAGGATAAATTTTTAACTCTAAACTATTAAGTGCATATATGATAACATAATATAAAATAGACTTACATATTGTCTTGGTTTTGTTTCTCCAAATAAAGATTTGAGGGCTAGTAGCTTATTTGAGAAGTTCATCACTTTTCTATTAACATGAAAATACTAAGTAACATACAATTATTGCTTATGTGTAGTTGGCATACAATGATAAGCAGATACTTAGCTCATGGGTCTGCAGCATTGAACTGATTTGAGCCAGGCTCAGCTGATCTTGGCTGGACTTGCTCACCTTCCAAAGGGTTACCTGGCTGTCAGTGATCTGGAAAGGCCTCCCTAGAGAAGACTGGGTGATTTTACAGTGCTCCAGGAGTCCCTTATCCTGTTCCAGGGACCAGGGACAGAGGACAAGGGCAAGCAGAGGCACAAAAGTACGTTTTAGGGCCTCCACTTTGGTCATGTTTGCTAATCATCACAGCAAAGTCACAAAGCAGGTCCAGGAAGCAGATGCCAAGACTGCTGAGATTCAAATAAGCATGTTATGATTTTGTTGTAGAAAACAGCTTTGAGAGAGAACAGGGGGAAGCCCTGGAAACACGGACAGCTGTGGGATGATGATTCAGATCTGATCTCATGGAGAGAGGGAAGAAAGTTAGGTGTGTCTTAGACTGTCCTGCAATTTAAAACTATTTTGGCAAGACCTCTGGGGAGTCCTCAAGCTAAAACTGACCATCAGAAAAATCCCACATCTTCCAAGAATGGTCAGGTATTGGCTAGGAGCAATATTAGGAAGCATTGCCTCAGTATAGATGTTAGCAAGGAATTTTAGAGCATATCATGTAGCGGTTGGAGTCTGTGGTCCGTTATGCTATGTGCAGTTGCAAGCCTGAGAAGTACATTCTTATGACTTGCACCTAAGTCCAGCCTTGACGCAGAAGGTGGAGAAATATATTCTGCCTGTTTAGTGAGAGAAATGGCAAGCTGATAGGACTAAGAGTACAGATATAGGGAAAGGAAAAATTGGGGACCATTAATACAATCAGACCGTCTGCCACTGCAGGTGAAGAAAATATCAGCAGAGTGAGGGAAGTGAGACAAGGAAAGGAAGTGACCAAGGAAGAGGGCACCACCCAAGCAGCTACCACTGTGGGAGACCAGACTGAAGCCATTAGCAAAATTCTAGGAGCCAGTGAAAAACACTGGTTGCAGAGATATCCCACTCAAATGGTGTTGAGTATTGGCAGTTTAATTTGGATGGAATTTAGCTTGGAAAACAGGAATCATGGAAGGTAAATATTCAGAAAGATACAGGACAAGATAGTAGAAGGTCTTGACTGCCTGGCTAAGAAGTTTGTAGTTTACTGACAGGCAGCAGTGTGTGAACACTTTAAAGCATAACCAGGGTTTTATACAATCAGTAGATCAGCCTGACAATGGGTAAGCATGAGCTGCAGAGGAAATCTGGAGTAAAGGGAACCATTTATGAGCCAATTATAAAAGTCCACATAAGAAGTTCAAGCGTTTATGCTAGAGCAACATCAGTGGAACTAGATAAGGGTGAATTTAATAGGCATTTAATAACAAGGGGGAATGTTTGGTGAACAATGTTTCATTGTGGATGGCAAAGACGAGGAAAGTCAAAGATAATTGGGAGAAAGTCAGTCTGTGCGACTGGAGGAATGGTGGGGCTTAGGGCAGAAATCGTGAAATTAGAAGAATAAAATAATGAATATTCTTGGTGGAAGAAGACCAGTGATGTTAGAGACTTTGTTTGGTTTCACTCTCGTTAGGTTGAGGTCCTGACAGAACTGCCAGTTAGAGATCGTTGTAGGAGGCTGGCCAAGTGAGAATATCAGAGCTAAAAAGCAGAACCAGGCGTCGTTCCAGTGGCACCAGCTGTTGCGGCCAGGCATGAAACAGAAAAGAGTTGATATGGGAATGTCCTCACAGGACGGCAGCCCGTAACGCTTCGTAGATCTGACTCATCAAGGAAACAATGATCCGTTCTGCTCAGGGACAGCCCAGCGCTTTCCCCCGTCTGAAGCTAGCCGAGGCGCAGGAAGCAATCAGCACGCGACGGAGGACTGAGGGAGGGTGAGCGGGTTTAAGAGATTGGACCTCTCTTTCAGTTGAGTCTCTTATGAACACTTGACCCTGTTTGTTTTGTAGTTTTATTAAGCTATGGCTGTGTGCTTTTCGCGATCTTCTTTTTCTGGCTCATTTGTAGGAAATTAAGCCTGTGTTAGGAATTTGTCTTTGAAAAAAACAGCTATGAGAATGCTGGTTTTCCAATTAGTGTCCGAATTGGAGGGAAAAACCATGTAAGATACGTAAATATGACTGGCATAAATTCTTCATGGTAAGTGGTATCTGCCCCTGTAAACCCAGTGTGAGACTGCAAACCAAGTGCAAATGCCAGTGGGAGTCCCCGGGTTTCTGCTGCTCGGGTTTAAGTGGGACCCATAGAGCCCTGGGTCGTGATAGCTGATTCATAGAAGATGTTACAATTACTTGCAGTGGAGGAGGCGGTTCGTTTCCAGGTGCCTAACAAAACTCGTTTGCTGCTTCACTTCTTCCCTGTATATCTGGAGGGATTCTCTCTGCTTACATGCAGAGCCATATCAGGCCACTTAAAGAAACTGTTTATAAAGTCACAAACATGGCCACAGTAGACTCCACTTGAGTGCTCCCGCCATGGTTACGTGAGCTCTTCCCTGAGTGATATGTCATCATTTACTCATGTCTGTGCTGTGTGTCAGCTTCCTTCCCAAACAATTATGTGCTTATTTATAATTACAACAATAACCACTCTATATTAAGTGTATTTTATTGCCAAGCTCTGTGCTAAGCACTCTGCTTATGTTACTCCATATTCATCTTTACAATAACTCTCTGAGGTAGATATTATCTCCATTTTACAGTGAAGAAGTAGATTCATTCTCTTTACAAAGTTGTCATATAGATAGGAAATGGCAAAGTTGGGATTTGAACCCACAGCTTCCCATGAACTTAAACAAGAGACTATGTAAAAATGCATGTGTAATAGCTATAGAATCACTCCTATTATATTTCCTGTATTGTTAAACCTGTAAATTGACTTGATACTTCATTTTTTTTAAAGATTTTATTTATTTATTTTAGAGAGAGGGGAAGGGAGGGAGACAGAGAGGGAGAGAAACATCAATGTGTGGTTGCCTCTCACGTGGCCCTCACTGGGGACCTGGCCCGCAACCCAGGCATGTGCCCTGATGGGGAATCGAACCGGGACCCTCTGGTTCCCAGCCTGCGCTCACTCCCCTGAGCTACACCAGCCAGGGCCCGATACTTCATTTTTAAAAAAAGATTTTATTTATTTATTTTTGAGAAAAGGGAAAGGAGGAATAAAGAGAGGGAGAGAAACATCAGTGTGTGGCTGCCTCTCATGCTCCCCAATCCAAGGATCTGGCCTGCAACCCAGGCATGTGCCTCTGACTGGTAATCAAACCAGCGACTCTTTGGTTTACAGACTGGCACTCAATCCACTGAGCCACACCAGCCAGGGCCGACGCTTGCTTTTAAATGACTCCTCCAACTTCCAATTACTGGCTTCCTGGCTTATTTGCTGAAGATGGTGGTGGTGTTGGTATTGCTGGTGGCAGCAGCTGTTTTACATAATTAGGTCATGAAGTTCTGATCTTCTGCCTTATTTGTTTTAGGTTTTTTTTTTTTTAAATCCTAATCTGAGGACAGTTTTTCATTGCTTTTAGAGTGAGAAAGCACAGGAGGAGAAGGGGGGAGGAGCTAAGGAGTGAGAGAGAGCGAGAAACATCAGTTGGCTGCCTCTGGTACATGCCTCCACTGAGGACTGAACACATAAACTGGGTACGTGCCTTGACTGGAATCGAACCCACAGCCTTTGGTGCATGGGACAATGCTTCAACCAATCCAGTCACACTGGCCAGGGCTCAGTTATTTTTGAAATTTTGCCTCATATACCGTTGATAATTGTTACTTGAGATACTTGTGAAACAGTGAAGTAACAAAGATAAGAAAAATGCTATATCATAGACACGGAAAGTTCTTTCCCTGAATTTGCATTATTTTTGCTTAGCTAAGGTAGGGAGGATCTTGAATTTGATTTGCCTTTTTGTCCTCACTGAACTTTACTAAATAAACAAACATCAACTTAGAAGCGTTGTAACTTTGAATAGACCAGCCGATGTGGACAAAAAAAAAAGGCCAGACACAGATGTCGTCCACCGAGGGTGGGCTGCCCACCATGAGGGCCCCACCCAGGATTCCATTGTTCTGGTCAAGGCATCACAGTGCAGAGTGTGACCTTCAGCTGTGCGGATTTAGAAACCACAATATGGAAACACAATAAAAACGGATCTTGTTTTCAGAACAGATTTAGGTAACCTCAGAAGAGAAGTTGTAAATTGAGGATGCAAATTTATTACATTTCCGACATGTTAAATTGCAACTTTTTGGAATACTGTGAGTTTTTTTTAAGCAAAAATGTTTCTTATAATAGAAAAATTCATTTACTCTGTGGTTTTTCTTTTTAATATATTTTTTTAAATAAGTGGTGTCCACTATAGTCAGTATCTTAGCACTGAGAAAATGTAGCAATTAAAATGTGAACTATAAGCCCCAAGAAGACTAGGGTCCTCTGGCTAGTGCTTCCATTCTCAGCGTGAGAGATACACAGGAAGTAAAATTATAATCAGATAGTTTCCTGGGAGCATGGAATCTAATCAGAGGGAGTGTTTCGATATAAATACTGAAAAAAATCAGACGAAGGTGATTTCACGCATCCATTTCTATAATCAAAGTGCAAGGGCTGTTAGTTCTTAGAGCCTGGTGGCCGTGGCAGGTGTGGTGCATTGGCTCTGAACCCCTTTCTCTCCTCCTTCTAGTGAGCACTCCTGTGCTTCAGAGGTTAGAGAGGTGAAACTTGTCTTTCTCTTCTCTCATATAATAGACTTCTGGGGGTGAAGAAGTTTCCCCCAGTGATATAGGAAGCTGAGCCCTTTTAAAATTTTCCGATGCTTTTGGCTATTTTCTGATGATAAGCAACAGTGTCCCACCATCCCATCGCTTGCTTTCAGAACTAGTTGAAGTGGTAGCATCTTTTTGATCCTCACATTATAGCTATTGGGTATGTACTTCAACTAAAGAGTGTCAGTGGCGATTTTCTGATTTCTTATCCTCTTGACTGGGACAGAGTCACTTCTGTACTCTTCTTCCGGGACAGGCTTCTATGGCTGGGGGCGGGTTCCATGCTTGTGATTTCAATTTCCTAAACTGAACTCTGCTGATGAAATGTTTTCCCTGAGAGTCATTTTCTCTCCTTTGTTATCTTGAGGTATCTAGCAGTATACTCTTTTTGACAACTTGGGAGCCATTGTTCTCTTTAGCATAATTTTGTGCCTCTGTCCTCTGCTCTATGATGTATTTATTCTTTTGGCCCTTAGCGAATGATGCTATTTTCAAGTTTGGGGGAGCAGCTCATTTTTGCTTCTTTACTACCTATACTACAGGAAGTAATAAAAAATGTGCCAGGAAGATGCTTCAACACATAATACATATGCAGCAACCACACGTGAGAGATGGAGAACATTACCAAATACGAAAATACATCACATAATGAAACTATTGGAAGCCATTTTGTAATTGTTAAAAATTTATACACTTCACTCTACAAGTTTAAGTGCATTAGACCAGCATCATCTCTTACTTCCTTCGAGCTTTTTTTTTTTTTACCTGTGAAACAATTATGTTTCTTCTCACTGGCAGAACAACCTGAGCAGGTCGGCAGTACAGAGTAGCTTAATAATTTTATGCAAGTCAAGGCTGATACAGGGCAAAACCATGAGGAATGACACCTGTGCAACCCTTGGCCGGGAAAGTAGAATCTGGAAGACAATATTTTGCATAGTCTTCTTTCATCTTCCAAATACGAGAGAATATCAGAAATAATGTGCCTAAATGAAAATTAAGATGTGACTCCCCCTGCTCTTTCCTCCAAAACTGTTGGACTGATACAATGTACACTCGTCTTTGTGACTTACCTTACTATTTGACATGCCAGCTACTGGCCAAGAAGTAATAATATACTGACCATTTGCTGCTTCTCGGGAATCAGCAGTTAATATGTATCTTTTACAACTAGCAAAGATACATTTGTGCCTATGATGATACAATCCCATTCACTTTTGTCTTTCATTGCTGCTCCTTGTTTTGTCTGCTCATTATATTTAGTTATGTTTAAATTAAGAAGCCAAGGCTGCAACCACTCTGTTCACCAAGACAAGTAACTCTAGTTCACATAGACAAATCCAGGCTCTGTCTATTCAGAGATACTTTTTTTTTTAAGGTAGTTGGTCAGAAAGGAGAGAGAATGTGAACATTGGAAGGTCAACACTAGGTCTGGCCCTCAGGGATTCAGGTATTTTTTTAATATAGTTGGAAAAACCCAAGTGTCTTTTTATAGGACAGAGAAGTGTGGATTCAGTAATGTCATCTCAACAGGATATGTCCTCAATTCCCTTTAATGACTCATTGTAAATTTATATTCCACAGTATATTTAAATTCTGCTCTGTTCTCAGTTTGTGCAATATCTTGGGATATTAATTACTATACAACCTTTGTGGTTAGTGTGGTTCTCAACTCCCCTCCTTAAATTCCCAAGAGTTCTGGGATTCACTAAACCAGATTGCACTTATTTTTTAAGAAGAAGGAGTTAAAAAATGAAAATGAGAATGTTGGTGTAAACAGACACCGGAGACATTAAATAATAAAAAGCAGCAGGAAGGCTTTCTTTTCCCCTCATCTCTTTGCCTGCCTTCTGGTAATGTTTGCCTTTTCCTTAATGATCTTCCATCTATACAATCAGATTACCTTCCTGCTCTCTGCGTTATTCTCTATTTCTTTTGGAGCTAAGGGATGTTGATGGGTAACGGCATCATCGATGCCATGCACCATGATGTAGAGCAGGAAAGGAGGAGTTGTTTTCCCCACCCGCGTTTGGGCTTTTCCAGCGTGCAGGATGCTTGCCTCAGAAATCACGACCACCACCACTCAGACAGCTTGTTTGTATAAGCAAATTGTCCTCAGGAAGCTCACATTGTAATTTCCATCCCCAGTAGCATCATCCACATGCCTTATTCTGTCCTTCACTCTGAAGGAATTCATTCTTTTTACATAGCAAGTTGTCCAATACTGTCTGAAAAAACCCCAATCTTCCTTAGCCCCTTGACCTCCAAGCTAGAGATCTCACTTGCTATGCATTTAAACTCCTCATTGCTGAGGTGTCTTTTTCTAGTTTGTCAAAGTCCTTAGAAGATAGTGCAGAGAGCTGCAAAGACTCTATGTGACTGTTTCCTTCACTGATCTTGAAAGGATTCTTTTAAAAACTTCGAGTTAACGTTCTGTGTCTTTTCACAATTTTAGCATTTATTGAAGCTGAGTTCAACTAAAATTTCCATATCGTTTTTTATAAACCACGTCTCTCCTATGTTCTATTGCATAATTTTGTTTCAGTCTTAAATGTAAAATTTTTAAATTTCCTTGCACTTTCAACTTTTTGATTTCAGCCCCCAGTTCCTGGCTGTTAGAAACAACTTTGAATCTTGAGTTTGTCAGTTTATTTAGCTATACTTTAAATTTTTTAATGATCTTGAGAATGAGAACATTATAGCTGTTCAATACAATTAAATTGAGTATTAATAGGTTATAGCCAGTGAAGCCATAACAGAGTTATACCCACTATAGAGAATCTTTTCAAATCTAAATTTTCCTTAATTAAAATTAGTGTGTGGTCATTTTGTACAATATGTACAAGCAAAAATATGAAAATAAAAGTCACCAATAATTCCTCTGTTCAGACATAACCAAGGCTAACAATTTAGAATATGTCTTCTAGTTTCTTTCCATATGCATATGTATCTTTTAAATAAAATTGTAATTAAACACACTGTTTTGTCACATACTTTCTTTACTTAATGATCTTTTCTACTTATAACGTATTTTTCTAAAATGTCACCTTTAATTGTTTCATAGTCTTTCACAGTGTGGACATGTGATTGTTTTATTTTATCATTATCTTGTGGTTTGGAATAATTATATTCAATGTTATAGACCCAGCTACTTCTTCCCATTATACATTTGCCTCTGACTGGACTGAAGGCCTCTCATCCTTTTGAGTGGCTCTGATGAGAAGGGCTATATGTCCTCCGAGAAAGCTTTGCGGTAGTGTTGAGTTGGCTAGACTCTGCGCGTTTGTCTTGGGTAATTTCTTTCTGCTGTATTGCCACTTCTAGCATATTCAAGGTGAGAAACTCTAACAGGAAGAAAGTCAAGTGTAGTTTTAGCAGGTGGGAAAAGATTGACTTTTGAAGGACATTTGATGGGCACATTTTCTTTCGCTAAAATTTAGAGTGGTAATTAACTGCATTATCTTATCTCCCAAGGATAAAGTATATTGTTTTCAGTCTCTAAAAGTTCTTAAATTTGGAGAGTTGCAATGAAATAATGAAGGCAAGGTTTTATTTTTCAGTTCCCCTGTTCTTTGAAGGATCATCTAGTTACTCATATATTCAGAAACTCAGAAGTCATCCCTGAATGCTCCTTCTCTTTTACTGCCTCTTTCAAATAACCGATCCACCGTCAGGTCATGTTCATTGTAATTTCTAAATGCAGTCAAAATCTGTCTACTTCTCTTTTTTCTCCCATCCACCATCATGTGCAAACCAGGAGTGTGGCACTATCTTTATATGGAGCTGAATAGTTTTCTACCTAGCCCCTATCCCTCCAATCTATTCCCCACATTGTGATCGGAACAATTTCTTCAAAACACGTCTCATCATGCCATATCTTCCTTAGAAACTCCAACGAATGCCTGTAGTCATGGAGATGACATGTCCCACAGAGTCCAGGTAACCCATGGCCTGAGAGGCAGTGTGGTGGAGAAGGTGGGGGCATGGACCCTGGAGCCAAGACACCGTGGTTCAGCTCCTGCCTTGAACTCGCATGAGCGGGCCAGTTGAAGAAGTTGCTTAACTCACTGTGTCTCAGTTTCCTCTTCGATAAAGTGAAGCTAGTGACGGTCCCTCCCTCCCAAGGTTTTTAGGAAAATTGATAAAGTTAATATTTTTAAACACTGAAAAAACCTACTAAAACATAATAAATACTATACAATTGTTAAATATTATCATTATATACTCAACTTCGTCTCACCACTCCTACCTTTGCTTCCCTCCAGCTTTTTGGGCTCAAGCCACCATGGCTCTCCCTCACTTCCCTGAATGTGCCACATCCTTCCTGTCCCTGCGTCTCTCAGCTTGTACCCTTCCTCTCCCTGTTCTCTTCTTTCATAGTGAACTCTGGTCCTGCCTTCAGCCTCAGTGAGCACTCCCTGACCCCCGAGACCGAGACTTTCTTCTCTTGCTCTTTTCATTTGGTTGATTAACATTTGCCTCACCCAACTGAAGAGAAGGCAGTCTATTTTACTAACCACTGTAGCTCCTCAGCCTAGCACAGTGTCTGACACAGAATAGCACTGGGTAACTATTTGTTGTTTTGAGTTAATAAATGCTTTGGTCTACAAATTTCTGTCATGTCATCTCCCATCATTCCAGCAGGTGGCACTAGAGTGCATATCATCAGCGATGAAGGCTAGACTCTGGAACTCTCCTAGCTGTCTGAAGCCCAAAGATAGTTTAAAACATCTATTTCTCACTTTGCAGAAGTAAAAAAAAATTGGAAATTCCAAATATATTTATATGTTCAAAAATATCTTAGTAACAAGTGATCTTCTAGGTAAGTATTGAGAATTATAAAAATTTGATGTTAATAAATTAAAATTATGCATCTAAAATTTAAGAGGATCCAAATTTAATATCCTGCTAAGGAGCAACTCTGTCAAGCAATGCTTATTTTACTTTTATTTCAAGGGTTCTGAAGTTTAATATTTGAAAGTATAAGACTCCAATTATAGTCTGTCATAGACTTTACCAGAGAATTCTCTGATTCCCATATACTCTAGGCTCCCTTCTTCTATGACTTCACTTTTATGAGTCTGAGATGCAAACATAGCCATTTCTGATAGACATTTTAACTGTGGGAAGATAAGAACAATCTAAGTAAATTCAATTTACAGATAATCATCAAGTTTTATATACTCCAATTTTTAAGTCTTCTAGGAACAAACATTTCATGGGACCTTAAGGTCATTTGGCAGCTCTCATTCATTCATTAGTTCTGTTTTTTCATTCATTTATTATTTTTTTCACAAAGCAATGTTCTAAATGCTGCAAATAATAAAATGGGTGGACGATACAGTCCCTGTTCTCTGTAAGCTTACCATGTAATAGTAATATGTTCAGGTCCTTGACAGAGTTTTAGTCCTTTCACTGCTATTCCCCCTTTCCTTCCTGCCCTTACTCATTCAAACCTTTCACCAGCTAACACCAACTCAACCACAAAAATGCAAGATTCAGGGAAAAGCAGTGTGGTCACATTTTGGGGTTGGGATTGAGGGCTGAAATGAGGATGAACTGCTTTTTTTCTATGTGGAATAGAAAAATATAATAAAAATTAAAGTAATATTTGGCTTAATAATGATAAAAATAATATGTAGCGTTTTCAACTATTTTATGTATATTAACTTATTTTTTTCTAGTAACAATCTATGAGGTGGGTACTATTGTTGACAATAATTTGGGAATCAGGATACCACTGTGTTTGATAAAGTTTGGAAATCAGCACCAAGGTCTAAGCAAAAGTAATGTGAGAGTGTTCTTCTTGGAGTCAGTGTTAAAAAAAAGTCTAGATGACAGACATACAAATTAATGGGCTTCCTTTGGGGACCTTTAGTAACTAAATCTTTTAGAAGAAATACAAGGGAATTTGAATGATAATAAGTAGTATTGCAGATTTCTTGTAGTTTATGTGAAATCACATGATATGAAGTGTACTTAGCAGGGAGACATCAAATCATAAGGAATAAAATGTGCATTCCAGTCATCACTGGCTAGCAGTCAATGGAAGAATCCTATGCAAGTTCTTTTAATTTTTGAAAGACATCACTTACCAGGGGTGTCCAACCTTTTGGCAGTTCTGGGCCACACTGGAAGAAGAAGAGCTGTCTTTGGCTGCACATTAAATACACAAACACTAATGAAAACTGATGAGCAAAAAAGTTTTAAGTAAATTTATGGTTTTGTGTTGGGCCACATTCCTAGCTATCCTGGGCCTTGGTTTGGACACCCCTGGAACCAAGAAGTATTGTGTTAAACTCAAAGAAAGAGAGCTAAGACCCACAGCTTTCATGAGGGATGTGAATTTAGGAGTCTTCTCTTTTATACACATTAATACAATCTCTCATTATTTGCAGCAGACCTGATTTTAGCAAAAATATGTGAACAACTATATGTTAGAATGATAAAGGAAAGAGTGGCTTTTGCTTAGCTATTGAGAGTAAGGGTGAAAAATCAACCAGAAAAATGGGAGAAAATGTTGACATTAGTTTGGGCTATTGTGGCCATACCCATGATTACTATGGCAACAAGCAGCAAAACAATGACATAGTCTCTCAATTTGAGTGCCAAGTTAAGGAAACCAGTCACACCCTGCACAGCTCAAAAGGCTGCCTCTCCATCCCTCTTTTCCAGGCTAAGAGGCTGTTGAAAGACCAAAACCACAGAGACACTCATCAGCATCAGAGACAATATTAATTTACTCTCACATGTATTTATTCATTCATTTACTCAGGAAATATTTACAGTCCAGCTACTTAGAAACCCTTTACCTGAGGGCAAAGTCTGTTCTTAGAGAAAGCTTGATATGTTGCTTGATCTTCTTTTCCCCTAAAGAGGCCGTCTAAAAATAATGATCCTTCTTTCTATGTTTCTTAAAAAAGCTGACGAACTTTTAGGAATGTGGTTGCCCCTTCATTTCAGCAGGCTGTTGGTGCAAGACAGATAACTTGTCGACACTTCCTTCTGCTGTCTCTCAGTCCCCAACACAAGCTCTGTAGGTTCTCTGAGGATAATTTTTCTTTTGATTTGGTCTCTATTTATAAAGCTTAAAAGAGTTTATGTTTCCAAGAGCAGAATGAAGCAAACAAACAAAAAACAATTAGGGTAACAAAAGTGAAATCAAGGAATAAAGGCAAGAACATTTTAGAAATCAATTGTATATTAGGCTTGTTATGTGCATAATTTTAGGCAATGCTTAGGAGTGTATTAATTAAGTAGTATATTACCCACATTTTATGTTCAACAGGTCACCGAGGTGTGTAGTCTTGGGTGGTGCAGAGCCAGGATTCCAACTCACCTCCACGTGGCTCTCAACTCAGAATCTTTTTGCCACACATAAGCAGAGACTGTTGATTAATTGAACAATAGTTGTTAGCGCACCGCTTAAGCGGAATCTGCTAAAGTTTTATCCATTTTGATGTGTGTGTAATTTCACTTCACAGAGGGCACAATTAAGATGATCGGAGAAACACCGAAACTTGCAGAAACTTAAACAACATTGGTCCATGGCAAAATGTGTGACGTCCTCAGTCTACTACCATGGTGAGGAAGCTGCCCAGTCACTTACTGGCTCATTCCCTTCCTTCAGAGCACGACAAGTATAGTAGTAAGAGTGTAATTGTTTAAATAAGACTTAACTAAGGTTATTTGGAAAAGAAAGCTTGTAGGTTGTGCATGAATAGTAAGTAATTAGAAAAATTGTAGAATTCACAGCCCAGAAAAGATAATTTGGAATACCATTCATTAAGGTATTTGTTGAAAAACTCAAGAATATTTCAAGCTGAATGAAATATGCCAGAGACTGCTGTAGATGATGTAGACCATGCCGAGATAAGTTGGATGCAGTCTCTCTGTTTGAATAATGTCTTCAAAGCTGTCTCTGAGCACCTCCTCTACCCTAAACACTGTCTTAGGTGCTTGGGCTACTTCAATGAATAAAGAGGACAAAAATATATGCCCACATGGTGCTTATATTCCACTGGCAGAGATAAAACATAAATAGAACAAATGATGATCAGTACTATGGGGAAAATAAAATTAGGCTAAGGGAGTGGAGAGTATGGGACTACAGAGATAGGATTACAATGGGATGGTCACGGGTCTCACTGACTGAGTTACATCAATCAATACTGAAGGAGATTGGGGACAAATGTTTCATGCAGAGGCAAGAGCAAATGCAAAGGCTCTGAGGGAGCAGTGTGCCAGGGGCGTTTGAGGAGAGCGATGCTGTCAGTGAGGCTGGAGTAAAGTGAGTGCGGGCAGAGCAGGAGAAGAAGGGGTCACAGCTCCTCCTGGGAACCAGGTTGTGTGGGGCTGGGTGGGGCAGGTGAACGATTTTGGCTGTTACTCTTAGGCTGATAGGAAACCATCGGCAGACTGAACGGATGAATGGCATGACCTGACTTAGATTTTAAAAGGTTCCCTCTGGCTTTTGTGAAGAGAATAGACTGTGGGAGAGCAAGGATACAAGCTGGGCCCCACATAGACGTATCCCAGTAACTCAAGTGAGAGAGTTAGCAACAAATAAACAATATTTAAAGTCAAAGGAACAGAGATTTCATCAGACCGAACATGTTGCAAAAAGGCGAGAAGAGATGAAAAGATTGGGTGTTACGGTGCTGAGCATTTAGCTGTGGGGTCAATGAGGAGGAAATAATAAAGGATGTTGAGAAAGAGATCATTAATGGATTTCACCATTGGAATCAATAAAGGTGATTTAATAGTAATGTGGTGTTTGTTAAGCAACTTAACCTCTCTAAGCCTCAATTATTCAGCTTGAAAATGGAGGTAGCAAATGTATAGAAAACACATCAGAGGATCTGGAATGTAGATTCTCTGTAATCAGTTGCCCTTAGATGGAGTCTGTAAATTGGAGTGTTCTTACTTTCAAAAATACCAACAATTGTTCACATAAAAGGCAGGCTGATTTTTGTATTTTAAAATTTAGTTCTGATCAACAAACATTTATTGGACACCTAGTCTATGTTAGTCCCTGAATTAGGTGCTAATGGTACAGTGGTGAGTGACACGTGGTCTCTAGTTTCAAAATCTTTGGCCTTAAGAGATCACCATTCGGTAGACAGTTCTAATATAATGTGAAGATTGTTAAGAGAGAGAGGCACAGAGACTCTTCTCCATGCTTTTCAGAACACATTATCAGAGATCTCAAACTGTGCTTAAAAATTATCTGAGGACTTTGTTAAAAATACAAATTTTTCCTTGAATTTTAACCACTGATGCACATGGAGTTTCCATCTTTACCAGGTGATTTTTGTTTACATGAAGGCTGGGCACCCACTGGTTTATAGGACCAGAGAGGAAACGCTCTTTGCTCAACTCAGAAATGCAGGTATGGCATCTCAGTTGAGTCTTAAAGGTGAAAAAAGATAGCTAGGGGATAAAAGGTGGAGAGAGCTTTCAGGGCCAAGGTCTCAGAGCCAGCAAAGGTAAGGCTACAGGTGGAAATGACAAGGTGTGGATGCACTGTGGGGTTCAGGCTCATTACAGCTCGCAGTATTATGAATCAGGGTGCGAGAGTGTGGCTACCAAAGATGACTTAACTGAAAGATTCCTGGCAAATTGCCTTTGTATGTTCTTCACCTTTTCATCACGATTTTCTCGCATATGAAAACATCTATAATTGAGGAATAGTAGAATAACAGAGTTGAAGACATGCAAGGCATTGTAAAATATTCTGGATTTGCCTTTCTGCTTCTGCATAGATTAGATTTGAGGTGCAACAGAGGATATCGTTGGGCGCTCAGTCTAGATCTCTTGGTTCCTAACAATTTAGCAGGCCCGTCAAAGTATAATAGCCGGTGCTGGTAGTCCAAGAATTCCATTGGTGATCATATCAGGTGAGCTAGCATTCTGGAGGTTCTGACAGCTTAGTCCATGAGGCGGGGCAGGCCTACGTGTTTTCACTCCTACTGAAATTTCTCACAGGCTGGAGTGCGTCAGAGAGAGTACGTCATGTCATCACTGCAATTGGACTGCTTCACTCTCCCAGGATCCACCTTCTCTAGTCTATAGAATTCTCCTCTTGGTGAATGACCTTGGTTTCTCCCTAAGAACTAAAATCTATGAACAGAGGGGCTGTAAGAAGTCGTGGTTTCATGGAGCAAAATGGAATGTAACCCCAAAGCAATGGCCAGACTTAATTCTGTTCTTCCTCTTTCAATGACACCACTCCCATTTGTCTTTGATCTACAGGGAAGAATGTTTGCATTGGACACGGTGCTTGGCCAATAACCAGTAGAGGTATTCATCTAAATGATTCCTATCTCAGGATTTAATGAAGAGATTAATAGTCTCCCTGCTTGGTAAGAGATGC